>JACCGJ010024996.1:0-78360 GCA_013407085.1 Atriophallophorus winterbourni
GGCTCCTTCTGAACTGGTCGGGCAAACAAAGCCACTCAAATGTGCCAGTCTGGAGAAACAGTTCATAAACGCTCAATTGCGATCGGTCAAACGGTGGACGGTAGCCCAAGTCGTTAAGGCGTGGGACTACAATGGTGATGGTCGGGGGTTCGAATCCGCCCCCGAAGCGGTGGATATGCACTGCTGATGAGCTCAAATGAGAGCGAAACTCGAGTCCAGTGCTTCCATTATGGACCGTCGTGATCAACTTTGTGAATAGTTCGATGGGCTTGGCACGGATGAGTAGTCACAAATATAAACAACTTATTCTCCACATACCGCTTAAACAACAATGCCCGTCAGATCTAATCGGTGTTAGCTTACACTGTATCTGATGGGAAGACCTGACACGGAGATCTGTTCGGTTGGGCGACCACAACAGATGTTGCTGGCTCCTTCTGAACTGGTCGGGCAAACAAAGCTACTCAAATGTGCCAGTCTGGAGAACAGTTCATAAAAGCTTAATTGCGATCGGTCAAACGGTGGACGGTAGCCCAAGTAGGTAAGGAGTGGGAGACTACAATGGTGATGGTCGGGGGCTTCGGAATCCGCCACCGAAGCGGTGGGATAGCACTGCTGATGAGCTCAAATGAGAGCGAAACTCGGTCCCGTGCTTCCCATTATGGACGTAACGTGATCAAACTTTGTGAATAGTTAACGATGGGATGGCACGGATGGAGTAGCACATATTAAACAACTTATTCTCCAAATACCGCTTAAACAACAATGCCCGTCAGATCTAATCGGTGTTAGCTTACACTGTATCTGATGGGAAGACCTGACACGGAGATCTGTTCAGTTGGGCGAACACAATAGATATTGCTGGCTCCTTCTGAACTGGTCGGGCAAACAAAGCTACTCAAATGTGCCAGTCTGGAGAACAGTTCATAAACGCTTAATTACGATCGGTCAAACGGTGGACGGTAGCCCAAGTCGTTTAGGCATGGGACTACAATGGTGATGGTCGGGGGTTCGAATCTTGCCCCCGAAGCGGTGGATATGCACTGCTGATGAGCTCAAATGAGAGCGAAACTCGAGTCCAGTGCTTCCATTATGGACCGTCGTGATCAACTTTGTGAATAGTTCGATGGGCTTGGCACGGATGAGTAGTCACATATATAAACAACTTATTCTCCAAATACCGCTTAAAACACCCATGCCCGTCAGATCTAATCGGTGTTAGCTTACACTGTATCTGATGGGAAGACCTGACACGGAGATCTGTTCGGTTGGGCGACCACAATAGACATTGCTGGCTCCTTCTGAACTGGTCGGGCAAACAAAGCTACTCAAATGTGCCAGTCTGGAGAACAGTTCATAAACGTTTGATTGCAATCGGTCAAACGGTGGACGGTAGCCCAACTCGTTATGGCATGGGACTACAATTGTGATGGTCGGGGGTTCGAGTCCCACCAAAAGCGGAGGATATGCACTGCTGATGATCTCAAATGAGATCTAAAACTCTAGTCCAGTGCTTCCATTATGGCCGTCGTGAAAAATCAACTTTGTGAATGTCGATGGGCTTGCACGATGAGTAGTAACCTATATAAACAACTTATTCTCCAAATTGCTTATCTCGTTGTTTTTAAATCATTTGTCTCTGCCGTATAATCAGCACCTTTGAAACTCCTTTCAAATGATTGAAGAGAAATGACTTGATGTCAACCACCATACTTCTGATAAACTTTGAATACTCTATGTTTTAATTACCCTGCAACGTGATAGTGAAATAAATTTTGCATGTTGCTATGGAACTAATCTTTCATTTTTACAATTGTAAATGAATAACTGCAAACTTATCGTTCCATGTAAGCCCTTTATTTCAATTAAGAAATATATACTTGAATCACCGATTACTAAAAACTACATCGACAAATATATAAAGCCCTATGTTCCTTCAACATAAGCGATAATAATTTGTTATAAAACTCGTATATTTTGCTTTCTAAAGTGGCACATGTATCCCATCATTTTCTATTTCTTTTCAGATTTATAAGATAGCCAGCAACATTCGTAATCAATATACCCGCGAGTAAAGATCATAAGCACAATTGTACCATTCAAATCGCATAAACACATGCCATCCTCTACGTTTATTGTTCACATAAAGTTAAAAGTCCTCTGGGCGCAGATGAGCAGAATATGACGCATAGGTTTAGTGTTTTTCGCGATTTCTTAGATGAGTTTATATCTTGTCATGAATATCCAGTCATACAGCATGCATGTGCTCACGTGCCTCGGTCAATGCCGATTAGGATAAGGGACTATCTTACAGATAGACACGTCTATGTTCGCGTTGACAGCACCTTATCTAGAAAAATAGACGTCACGGGTGGAGTTCCGCAAGGTTCGGTGCTTGGATCTCTTCTATTCTTGGTGTATATGAACAATATAGTAGAGCATATTGGATGCAACTTGATACTTTTTGCCGATGATATTAAAATTTGGAAACGTGTCAGGTCCGTTAATGACTGCTTGGCATTACAACGGGATCTAGGCATCTTATTTCGTTGGTCCCATTTGAAGGAGTTACCATTTAACCCTGCGAAATGTAAAATGCTTCAGTTTGGAAAATCTCTGCCCCACAAGTATCAGCTTGGCACGCAAGATCTCGTCTGCACCACAGCAGAAATAGATCTTGGTATCTGGGTTTGGTTTAACCTTAATCCTCGACAGCATTGCCGGATGGTGGACATAAAAGCCTGCCGTATCTTGAGTCTTCTCAAAAGAATATTCTGGATTTTACGCCCGAAACCCTACCCCGGGAAATTAACACGTATATACGTCCTGTTATGGAATATTCCGTCCAAGCCTGGGCAACATGGCTGAGGAAGGATATCGAACTACTCGGCAGCATTTATCATCGTGCTACAAAGTTGGCTCTCCGTACAGAAATTTGCCTTTCACAGAGCGAATGTTAAAACTGAAGCTACACGATTTTACCCAACGGCGGATACGGAGTGTCCTTATGTTGACCTTCAAAATCCTGCATTATGTAAACCATCCACTAAAACAATTGCTGAAGCCCAATGACCTCACTCGAACACGAAGACATTCAATGGCTTCGAGCATTCGGCATTCTCGATTGGATATACGTCGTAATTTTTTCTCGGTAAAAATTTGTTCTACTTGGAACTATTTGCCGGAAGAAATCACACGATCAGAATCTGTTGAGGTTTTCGCTTCCAAACTCGATGCGTTTATGACGAAACATGCAGTATGCGAGTGTCCCTATTGATTTTTGAGATATTTTATATTTTTTATATATTTTTATATGTTCCATATACCTTGTCATCCTATAAATTATTGTTAGGCCTAATGCTTTTTCTACCCATACAATTTTATGAGTTCAGAGTTCTGAATCATTCACGGTACGTGTACTAAGATACTGTCAGATATCCCAGGCCTAGGCAGATATCATAAATGTGTAATGTTAGTGAGATTTCATTCTGTTCTCGCACAAAGCTCAGCAATGGTGGCAAAACAGAGGACGCAAAATGTGTGCATGTGTGCCTAATGTATCACAGGAATGGAACCAATGCGCCGCATTAGGATAGCGTCATAGGTTATTATTTGACAGTGTCTAGCCTTCAAATTTGCGGTATTCTACCTGCGAGTGGTATTGTAGTTTTAAAAAATCATACGCAATTCAAACTCACAGTTTGGCAATATAATTGCCAGTTTAACTCGATAGTTATAGCATTAATTCGGGGTTTCGTTCTAAAAACTTTCTTTTACGGAGCTTTGTATGTAAAATTTTAGCAACAGTGTCAATTGGATAGAAGTAAAATGTACGTTCCCGACCGAAGTCTCTAATGAATGTTGAACACGATTTGACGTGAATCGCAATTATCGCCCCTTCGTTTTCGAATTTCATTATAGCCGAAATTAGCAAAGTGAACATGAACAGAAATATCGGACATCCTTTCTGGACGAAAATTGTGATGGGGAATGAGGGTGAAAGGTCGTTCTAAACCCGCACCAAGACAACCCGAGATACTTAAGGGTATTGTTGCAAAGTGAAAATAAACAAGAAGGTGTACTTTTATCTGCATACTTGTTGCCAGACGGTTGAGCAAAAACACCACCAATCTTTGTTGTTATATCCTTGTCAGAAAAACCAAAATCGGCAGTAAACAATAACATTAGGAAAATAAACGGGCGTGACAGTCGAAGTCGTATAAGCCTGAACGGTACTTAAGCTGCTGATAATCCAGATGCAAAGCGTAACTCCAAACACAACATACAACAATGAAAATATTGACGCTGTCCAAGTGAACAAAACAGCTTCTTTTAATAACTTTAGGATCCCGAAACCACCGAGATACGAAGGTAAAGCTTAGTGCTCACTCAAACTGACCTGCCGACTGTACCGGAGTCGGCGAATAAAATTACCTACCCACCGACTCAGGCCAAGTCTTACCTATAAGTTTATCTCATGAACCGTCCTTGCTATCAACATCGGCTGTCTCACATACGAAGCTCCAATTGAACTCAGTGACCACTTAGTTATTACGTTTGATTATATTTTCAAGGCAATAGGAAAAAGTGACATCAATACATCTGAAAGACAATTGCTTGCTCGCAGTCGAACAAACCGGCTTCAGTAAAAAACATTCTTGCGCTGCAAACCTTCTACTGTCCCTCGGTTACTGAACACAAACTGGATACAAAGGTCTCACCATATAGGCGTGTTATCTTGATGTGTTCAATGCATTCCACCGTGTCAACCACCATCTGTTACTGCAAAAAAATGAAAAAATGTGGTATCAAGGGTACATTATAATCTGGGTTTAAGGATTATCTCTGTTACTGTGTCATTAGAGTAAAGGTTGATGGTGTTTTGTCACGACACACTGCAGTAACGAGTTGAGTTCCTCGGGATCAGTGATTGGACCAATTATTTTCCGGATTCATGTAAACTAGTACGCACCAAAATCTTGTTAATCACGGACGACATGAAGCTGTTGACACAGGTATGCAGGACAGAAGATTGCAGACAGCTTCAGCTGGACCTCGATGCACTACACCACCAAACAGTTAGGAATAAACTACTTTTTAATTTCAGAAAATGCTAGGTATTGACTGTTGGAAGACATGACCTATAACTGTAGATTTATATGCCTCGATATGATTTCATACTTGCTACTTGTCTCTCTGTGTGCTGTCAGTAGCATACAATTGCAACTACCTTTGAACAAAAAATACGTTTTTGAATGCATTTCCATCCCTGGCATTCCACGATGTGTAACGTACTGTTTGCACTTATCTGATAAGGACATTTCTATCGGATCCGCATGCCTTGAGACCGACAAAATGGAAAACAAGTTGACCTTGTATGCACTGATGGATAAAGATGATACGACTAAACTGTTCTAAAATCTGCCCAAATGCATGTCGAATTGGGTTAAACCAACGACCATAAACGAAAATCCGTATTTACCTGCATTACCATCACAAACACATGCCACGAATTTTTACATGCTGTTAGAACTCTGGTAGGGACAGTACGATCAGGGTACACACGTCCAGTTTTTTTTTCTTCTTCTTCTACACTTATTCCGCTGTCTCAGATTGTTAACCCACGTGCAGTCCATGACCGTTTGGCACTTTGCCTTGATCAGGCTTGTGGCGTTATACATACATACATACATACATACATACATACATACATACATACATACTGTTTCAGGGCATGAGTATCTTGATCGTATTTATCCATACCTGGTAGTCTGAAACTGGTCATGTGCTGTGTGTTATGAAACGGCAAACACATATTTGAGTCCCCGTCTACATGTGTTTAGGCGCATGTGATTGAACGGTTTGGTCGTTGAAAACTTATAAGCGAAACGTGTGGATATTTAAACGGCTATTTCTTTGAAACAGTTCATGTGTGACACATGGTTTTAGCGTTATTCACGTTTGCTTAGATGAGTTACTATCTTGTCACGGATATCCAGTCACTTGCCTCGGTCCGGGCCGATTAATCATCCACTGTACGTGCACAAAAATACAGTCAGCTTTTTTAAGTCTAGGCAGATATCATAAATGTATAATGTTAGTGAGATTTCAGCTCGTTCTAGCCCGGAGCTCAGAAATTTTGGCAATACAGAGTAACGTAAAATCTGTGCAGATCTGTGGTTTCAACTTATGCATCACAGGATTGGAATCAATGCACCACACGAGAACAACTTCATTGGTTTGAAGTAGACAGTGTGCAGCCTGCAATTGCGCGGTATTCTAAATAGATCCAGGTTTGTGGTTTTAAAAATCATCCGTTATTCAAAACCAGAGTGTCACAATATTATTGCGTGTCTATCATATTAGTTTCTCACACTTCTTTGTGAAAACTTTGTTTAACTGAGATGCTGGCAACAATGTCAATTGGATAGAAATAAAACTGCGTTTCCAGCCGAAATAATTAATAACTGTTGAACCAGTTCCGACGTTTATCGCATTTATTGCTCAGTTTTCGTTCAAAACGTGTATTGGGTTACGATTCACCCCCCATTATAATTGCTAACTAATTGATTCCGTCATACTCGTACCTTAAAGATCAAGGATTGCCGGCTGGCCATGCGATTATTGTGCCAACGATAAAATCTGACACGAGCATAGAGGACGCGGATGGCAACTTTTATATGCACATTCATTATATTCGTCCAGCGAGTTTCTTACAAACGATTTGTACTACGTTCTGTACATCAGACAAACGGTGCGGATTTATGTATTAATAGTTTGATAGCTTATGTCAGACTGTTCCATTTTTCAGCAAGTATCGCATTCCAAACATATAAAACTGTGGTTAACACCGCCTTTATCAGGCCGTAAGCAAGCTTGTTGCCCTCGGATCTCTGATTCGCTATGCGATATTAATTTTCGAAGAGATACCGACACTAATAATTTCATAATGATGGTAGTGATCGGAGCATAGGTTTGCACAAAATTTTAAATATAGTGTTGATAATCAGTTCTTCCCAACTCTAAAGGACGGATTCCGACAACCACACTTTTTGAAGGAGATCACCTTATGTGCTGATTCAGACTTGTCCACTTTCCTTGGACACAACATAACGCCTGTTAAATACTTGCTAGAATTTATAAATCTCTAAGGGATCTACGCCAACATGCAATGAATCATATTGGTTCAATTGATGAAATGAGTTAAGAGTGGACAGATGAGGATAACGGTCTAATAAGTTAGACGGTTTCCAGGTCTGGCAATAGAATGTGGTCGCAGGTTGTTGGTAAAGCTCCCAAGAAAGGCGACCTTTCCCAATGCGGCAATTGGCGAGGAATCATGTTGCTGTCCATCCCCAACAAAGTACTGACCAGAATCATCTTGGAGAGATTGAAAGAGGCGTTAGACAAGAAACTTAGAACAGAACAGGCGGGGTTTAGACAAGATAGGTCATGCATAGATCATATCGCCACTCTGCGTATTATCATCGAGCAATCCATCGAATGGCAGTCTCTTTTGTACGCGATCTTCGTCGACTTCGAAAAAGCGTTTGACAGCGTCGACAGGGAGACAATATGGAAGCTAATGCAACACTACGGAATCCCGCAAAAGCTGATAAACATCATCCAACAGCTCTATGAGGACTCATCATGCCAGATCATCCACAACGGAAAGCTGACAGACCCCTTCCCAGTGAAGACTGGAGTGAGGCAAGGTTGCATGCTATCGCCGATAATTTTCTTGATCGTCATAGACTGGATTATGAGAAGAACCACAGAGGGCAGCAACACCGGCATCCAGTGGACCCCCACCAAACATCTCGAAGACCTTGACTTTGCGGATGACATTGGCCTCCTGTCTCACAAGCAACAGCATGCACAGTCTAAGCTAACGCGCCTAGCAGAAGAGGCAGAGAAGACGGGCCTGAAAATCAACATGAAGAAAACCGAGGTGATGCGATTGAACAACCAAATACAGCAGCCACTGCATCTACAGGGGAAAGACGTGGTGGAGACTGACCGCTTTGTTTACCTTGGAAGCGTGGTCAACATTGATGGTGGCACAGAAGACGACGTCAAGAGCCGAATCAGCAAAGCAAGGGTAGCGTTCAACACCCTGCGCCCCATCTGGAAATCTAAGACCTTGTCCCAGCGCAGCAAAGTCCGCATCTTTAACACCAACGTAAAAGCAGTCCTCCTCTACGGGTCCGAAACATGGCGGGTTACCCACAAAATCACCAACAAGATACAAACATTTGTCAACAAGTGTTTGCGCCACATTCTTAACATCAGGTGGCCTGAGAAGATTTCAAACACAGACCTATGGCGTAGAACCAACCAGAACCCGTTGATCAGGACATCAAGAAAAGAAAATGGGGGTGGATAGGTCACACACTCCGCAAACCAGCTGATAACGTCACTAGGCAAGCACTAGACTGGAATCCACAAGGTAAAAGGAAAGTGGGACGACCCAAGCAATCGTGGAGAAGATCAGTCGTGAGTGAAGCGAAGGATGCCGGAATGACATGGACTCAGCTGAGGATAGCAGCCCAGTACAGAGTTCGCTGGCGTGGCGTTGTTGCAGCCCTATGCTCCAACAGGAGTTCACAGGAATAAGTCAAGTAGGTCAAGTAGTTCACAGGGACTTCAGATCTGCTGTTGCCTTTGGCATAAAGATTAAATCAACAATGCAGAAATAAAACTTGCGCGAATGAAAACTCAATGGAGCAAGTAAAATCCAAGGTGACGTATATGAATTTCGATTGCGGTCATCACCTACCCCAAGTATAAGGTCTATATACAACAAGGATATCAATATAATGGCCGATATGGATAAACGACACAATTATCATAGGATTTTTTTCATTTGGCTTATCAAACCAAAAATTGTAGGTATCTTTAACAGTTTTAATCAGCCTCATCTAAACAAAATTGCAAATGGATGTTTCAGAACACACATGAAATTCGTAAATCAAAAGTGAGAGGTGATACAATTTCGCATTTGGGATTGATCATGTTCAGACGCATACATAGTTATATCAAGATATCCCGATTTTGCCTGCATGGTATGATGTTTGTTAAGACGTTTAGTTGCAGGAGATGTTAATTAAAATTATCTCAATTTAGCAAAACTTAATGGCTGAACGACGTTGCTTGCTATTCCCTGCGGGCATATGATGAATTCCAGTTCATGTATTTCTTAAGTGTTTAGAATAATTATTAACTGCAAAGAGGTCTGATTAACCCTCAAATAAATTTATTAACTGAATCATTAAAGATCTGTTTAAATCTGCTTTTGGTATGTGTAATAGTGACCATGAATATTTTGTGCACACCCGATTCATAATAACGTTTGATTGTCATTTGACAGTTTGGTCGTGCCAATTTTATTCTACCGCGACAAAGAAGATTAGCATTGTTACCGATTGTGCTACTGTTTTATAGCATATGAATACAGATTGTGCTGTAGCTACCTGATGTGTCCAAACGATATAATTATTGTTGTGGAATGTGTGCGTGTGATGAAAATTCATTGAAATATGGATTCTTTTTTTCATCTAAGCTGTTTAATTTTCGAATAGGAATTAAGATGTTAGACATTACTAGATTGCTCATGCGACGACAACACTTTACCGCTTAAAATAATTGAGTGATCTTTCCAGTTTATTGTTTATTACGAAATGCATTTTCGTGTCTAGGCAATCGCAGGTTGACAATAAAGACTAATATAATGGTATACAGCGCGTGCTAATCAAATGCGTTACTGTACGGTAGTGAAACTCAAAAAAAACTACGCAAGCCAGGAGAGGGAGCCGGATGCTTTCCGTCACGAAGTATCCGTAGTATCTTGATCATATTGTAAATTGCCAACGTGAATAATATTAAATTGACTTATAAAGCTGGTCTACAGAACATGTTCTCCCTCACAACGCAGCGCCGCATACGTAAATGGTCAAGTCTAGATAACGGAAAATAATCGTAGTCCCAAAGATCTATTCTTTGGTAGGTGGAAATCAGGATTGGACCATTGAGAACACCGCATATGCGGTAAGAATAAGTTGGGAAAAGATATATGTAAGAATTTTGCAATGACGCTGATAGTTAGGAAGAAATTTCTGATGACAGTTCACCTGAAAAAGATTGCATTCAGCGTCGTCTGCAGGCTGGGGAGTAGTAGATACATTATTTGCCAGAGGAACGCAGGTCATGCCGCCGGTATGCTAAAGACGCTGACGAACGTTTGACAACATTGTTTTACTGTACATAACAATTGATTTTGATACACACTCCCCGTTGATTCGTGTTCCGTGATTGCTTCCCCGTACCTCCGTGCATTTTTGGCTACCGCGATAAATCTCCATCTCCTGAGTCTTTTCTTCAACATTCTCGGGGATATTATTGTAGTGGTCAGTCTATTACAAAATGGTGAGCATGAGGTGATACACGAATCCTTTGTTTAACTCTTCACATATGAAGCATGTATTTCGTGTTATTCGCGATTGCTTCCATGAGTTACTATCTTGTCAAGGATATCAAGTCATACAGCATGCATGTGCTCACGTGTCTCGGTCCAGGTCAACTAATCATTCAAGGTACGTGAACCCAGATAATGTTAGCTTTCCCAGGTATAATGCTAGTGACATTTTAACTCGTTCTCGCCCGGAGCTCAGGAATCGTGTCGATACTGAAGAAAGAAAAATCTATGTCAAGCTGTTGTTTCATCTTTATGCATCACAGGACTTGAACCAATGCGTCACACGAAGACAACGTCAAAGGTTAGAATTAGACACTGTACAGCCTTTAATTGTGCGGTATCCTACCTGGAACCGGGCTTGTGGTTTTAAACAATCATAAGTGATTTAAAATATTATAGCCAGTTCAACTCAAAAGGAATTACATTGATTTCGGGAATTTCGTTGTGAAAACGTTGGTTTACGGAGTCCGTATATAAACGATTAGCAACTATGTCAAATGGATAGAAGTCAAAGTACGTTTCTGTCCGAATGTTCTATTAACTGTTGACCCAGCTACGACTTTAATCACATTCAACGCTCGGTATCCGGTCAAGACGAGTTTTGCGCTGCGATTGACACCCTCAATACAATTGCATAATTATTGCTTTCATCTTTCAAATTTCAATATGTTACCGGCTATCCAATCAATTTTTTTTAAAACGATAAAATCTCACGCCAGCATATATGTCGTAGATGACACCTCGAATCCGTACTTACATTGTATTTCTCAAGCGATTGTCTGCCAAACAATTTGAAAAACTTTATGCCCACCAGACCAACCGTGCGGAATGCTTTGTATGATAACAGTCACAATGATGTGAACAAAATTCTATTCCGCCAAACTGTTTATACCAGAAATTTTGAATAATCATTTACTTGATATTTGTGGACGAACAATTAAACATATATTCCCGTACATTGATCTAATGTTCACTTAAATTATATAAATAATGAACTGTTTTAAACTGTTTCGATCCATGTGCAGCTGCTCACAATAATATTTTACCTAATAATCACCACGCGTTTTGATCATCCATGTCAATTAACATTCCTGGTATGAGTGCCTCCGAAAGTGGTCGCAGAGCACCACTCAGCATAACTCAATGGGTTATAGAGATGCACAATACCATCGCAACACGTTAAGGTCAAGTCACTGCGCGATTGTTTAGTCCCGATGAGAGTCGCGGTGAAGTGGATCGAGGTCACTAGTCATCGACGCTCAATTCAAGGTCACTCGTCCAACTGACAATGGTTGATTTCGTTTGAGTAGCATTTTAAATGTTCTGGTTAATTTGACCCTAACTAATCCTACCTTTTGCATGTTTCACAAAGCAACCAAGGAATTTCTCGCCTACATTAACCCATTTTAATTCGGAAATCAACTGATTCGAATGGAAAGTTTATTTTGGAGGATCACAAATTCAAAATACGATAAAAAATGTTACTGTGAAATAAATCTTTGCAATACCCTAGCACTGTTTGATGAAATTTTCTGCGTAAATAGATAATAATTGTGTGATGCTCCAGATTTTTGTCACGGTTTTCAAAATTCATCGATACAACATTATAAAGAGTAACATGAATATAAAAGAAGAAGAAGAAGAAGAAAAAAGAAAGCTCTTATCGTTGACCAAACGAGTTGCGAAGGTTGCCAACACATAACATGTGAAATTTTAGTTAAATAATACCAATATAAATATGCCAGCTACAACATTGTCGTAATCATCTTGCGATATCACATATTTTATTTCACGTCCAATTTCTTTATCAGCATTCATATATTCTTGTTGATTTTCTTCACTTTTCGCTTATAATTATTCTACTCCTTCTTGCTTGGCTTTTACTTTCCTGATTTTTCCAAGTATCGTGATCTTTGGTTTCTTCACCTATGTTAATTTGCGTTTCGGCTGCTTATTCCATTCTTGTACCGTTGATCTGAAATCTATAACATTTAGATTAACTTAGCTTGTTGTTTTTAAATCATTTGCCTTTGTCGTCTAAACAGCACCCTTAAAACTCCTTTTAAATTATTGTAGAAAAATGACTCGATGTCAATCACCGTACTGCTGATAAACTTTGAATTCTGTATGTTTTAATAACCCTGCAAGGTGATACTCAAATAGATTTTCCTGGGTGTTATGGAACTAATCTTTCATTATTACAATAGTATATGGTTCCCAATTGGCATCGTTCCACTGATTTATGCCCATTGGTGTGAGATCTGTCAAGAGACTATTCCTCCTGGATCGGACTGTTTAAACATTCATAAAGCTGGGGAGCATGAAAATCGCATGTGCTTATGATGTATACGAATGGCCGACATCGACCGAATTAGGCTAACACACAAGCACATTTTCATGATCGAATGTGTCTGAGTGATAATTTAGGTGTTATTCCTGAAAATAGAGTTTAACTGGTGTGAGCAGTTTATCGTGACCATCAGTGTTTAGCGCACAACACATTTACTTTTATCATACCCGATTCAACGCATCTCCATAAAGCAGTTTCTACGCTGCATCTAATCCGTCTTTCCTCAAAATCATTATTTTCTAACTAATTTGTTCGGTCATCGATGGCGAAAATTCAATTGAACACTCAAACAAGACGATTTTTGAAACATCGTGGATGCAGAAATTTTCCACACCCACATCACAACAATGTTGAAATAACCCGAAGCAGCTTAGGACTGATAAATTGTTGTTTCCATTCAACTATAATGTTTTACTAATACATCCTTTTCAATGTGAATCATCTCCGTGGATAACATGTGTTGTGTGCAGCTGTATTTAATAGCCGAAACGCATGCACGCTTAATATAAAAAAAGTTTTTTGGTCAAACCTCAAAAATATTCGTTATGAGGGTAACATCCGAATGTACGTTATGTAATACTTTCATAATGAACCTCCATCCGGACAAAAATTCGATGCCTGGTACAAGCGCTGGGAGTACATCTTTCAGCATGATCTTAGCAGCAAGAATCCAGCCTGTAAAGCACGTTTGCTGGTCAAGAAGCTCAGCACGGTTGAACACGATTGTTTTACCAATTGCATCTTGTTGAAACAACCCAAAGATCTTAACTTTGAGGAAACGGTTGCAGTTAAAAATACTTGTATTTCAGAATGGATGAGTTTGGTTTCCACACTGCCGAATATTTCCATCGCGTTTTTAAAACATCCGTTCAGGGTAAGTGGAGAGTGTATTTAAATAAACAAGTGTTGTAATATCATATTTACATAATTAATACATTTGAGAGCTCGAACGATGCTGTGATATGTGTTAATAATTCTTTTGTGGTTTGATGACGATAAAGATATAATTGACTAGTTGAAGATCCGACGGTTTAGACGATAATGAACTCAATAACATCTGCATCTGTTAGACTTGGCAAACTACGTAAACCAGACAATAGATTACTTTGAGGAAAAGGATTGACTTGTAGCATCATTTTGATAACTGTTAGCATGCAACAGTAAATCATTTATTCTTCCTTGGTTTAACCTATCACCTATCACAATTAAATTATTGGGGTTGACTTCTCAGTGGAGACTGATGCTAATAAGCGGTTTAGCTTGTTTATCAGCCTGTTGACTCTTGGATTGTTCGTGTCTCATGCTATCGCACGCTAAACCTATAGATATATACCGATTGTAAACGACGAGTGGAAACTATATAATTTACAGTATGTCAGTAACATTTGAACCATACACGCAAAATACTCACAGAAGTGATGTAATCCCATTCACAGAACATTCTTTACATCTTGACAATATCGTTAATAGCAAATTAACTAATGCTGCATTACTTCATAATGCCGGTCAATCGAACGATTTACTCTACTTTAACAACGCCACATTAACTGACTAGCTCATATGTACAGAAAGGTTAATGGTTGTATTCAGTATGATCTAATATATAGGGAGTTCAAATCAGAATGCTTATCTAAAAGCAGATTGTACTTGCGATACAATGATGCTAATAATGAAGTAACCAATTGTATTCTGAATGGAGCTTAGAGCTTAGAAAGCATGCTTTTGACAACGCACTTCAAATATACTACGTAAAACATCAGCAATAATTTGAAGAATAGCACACTTTATTCCCAAATGCAGACCTTGTATCATGACGTCAACATTCTACGATGTCTTTTCGCAATAAATGTCCAAGGTTGCGTTGTATATTCCACAACTGGGTAAACATATATAGGGTATTTTGACAATAATTGCAGCTGGGAACCTTGACATTTTTCTGATTATAACTAGTGCGATGTATTCACGCTTCTGAATGGTTTTACATTTTAGCAGAAAAATATATCCAGATCTTTCCAAGATATACATTCCCAAGTACAATTGACAAAAGGGAAGGTTCAGCGACTTGTAGCATTTTACATCGTACCGATTGCGGAAGATTGTTTATTATTATTATGAACGGTATTAGACCAAGTACTGAAATTTATTGGTCAGCGATCGTGACTTCAATATTTCGGGGAATTCTGCGCTGAATTCTCACTTCTGCTTTGCGTCCGTACAGGTAACTTGTGAAAAAAACAACGGCGATTGATGTTATTGCCAACATCCTGGCGCTGATTCAGTAGTAAAGAGAGTTCGTCTCGCTCTAAATCTATTTATATATCTAAGAAAACTGCATGAACTCAACGCCCAAAGTCTAATGTTTGTATCTATTTGTTTAATTTTTTAGGCAAGTTAGTCAAGTATGGCTAGGAATTTCTAAATCAATGTTGTGTCCTAGAAAGATTTTACTGCTTCTCGAGTAGCCTGATAACACTCGCCTACATCAAGCATTTCAAAACTTTAGAAACCACTAAAAGGAGCGTGACATGGTGATTATTTGCAGAATTCGATAGACTAAAACTTTATCGATCGGTGTAACAACTCCTGTTTTCAAGTCAACTATTACGATGCCCGTATTCATTGAGTGATTATGTAAAACACGTAGCAGGCCACAAAGATCTACTTCGCATAACACTAGAAAAGCAGAATTCATTTTCATCTTTCATAGAAGATTTGTTGAATGTACGATGCGTAAATGATTTCGCACAACCGTGGGATTCACATCGAAATCAATAAGGGTTTCGACCTCTATTGAACATGACAAAAATATTGGCAAAGATTAACAGTTTGGACAAATGACGCGCATATAATATTACCAAGGCATCAGCTGTATACATTGTAGCATCTGCAGATCCACATAAGTGGCATTGTTTAAAATAGCACAGAGTATCATAGAATGTCTTGCTATCTTATCTATCATGAAAATTATTATGATATATTTCATCCTGAAAATCAAAGGACATCACCTTGTTTTAGACATTTCAACAGTTTTTCCTAGATAAGTCTGTTTGAGGGATCCCGAGCGTAGCGCATGCCGAATTTCGCATTGCTATTTAGATTGGAAAGTGCCTGCGAATTTGGTAAACAAATGTTCTAGATTTTCTTTCCGGGATATAGTATGCATTTCCTTCTATTTTTATATCGATGTGTCTTACATAACGGAAAACATGTTTATGTGGATTCGTAGTTTCGGAATGCCTTTCGTCCCGCATATCCAGTGATTCATGAATGACAAATCAATCAAACATTCTGATGAGTGTGGCCTAATTTGATGGCTTTTTGAGCCCCATACACTAATTAGAGGATCAACCCGATGTGGTGCTTTAGCACAAGTAGTATAATGGGTTACTGCAGTGAATCAACTGCTATTTATTTGTACTTTTAAAACATAGTTTAACACAAATATTTTTTTGTTTCGCTTTACTGACTATTATCTACCGAGTATTATAATAAATATTTTGTAACTGTGTTTATGTAATATAATCAATAAAACCAATGCACACTGAATACGTTCCTCATACTCATCCTTTTCATACTAACATCTTACCTAGATGAGGTCTGAAACACACTTTCTCCGGTTTATCGCCCAGAGATTAAATTCCGAATTGACTCCAACGTAAGGCTCCAACCTTGCTGAAGCGGCGATCCTTTTACAAAATGGTTATTGATGTTGTCGTGTAAATTGTCAATGATAGATTGCTTTGATGCATGGCATTGACTGCTTTGTCCAAACTACCATGCTGATGTCACTCTACCATGGTGTAAATATGATTACGATGTTTGATTAAAATATTTAGGCTCGTCATTGCTGCGGGTGCTAATAATTCTGCATTATTCTAATATATCAATCCGCGTTAATCCGAGCCATTGTTTCTTGGTCGTAAGGTAGTTAAACAATTGATAACATGTTATGCTGTTTAAGTTGATGATCACAATGAAGTGAACAAAATTCTATTTCGCCAAACTGCTTATACCAAAAATTTTGAATAATCATTAATTTGATATTTGTGGACGAACAATTACACATATATTTCTGTACATTGATCTAATGTTCACTTAAATTATATAAAAATAATCTGTTTTAAACTCTCTCGATCTCGGTACCAATGCTTACAATAATATTTTGCCTAATTATCACCACGTGTTTTAATTATCCATGTCAATTAACATTCCTGGTATGAGTTCCTCCGAAAGTGTTCGCAGAGCAACACTCAACAAAACTCAATTGGTTATAGAGATGCCTAATACCATCGCAAAACGTTAAGGTCAAGTCACTGCGCGATTGTTTGGTCCCGATAACAGTCGAGGTGAAGTGAATCGAGGTCAACGAGTCATTGACGCTCACTTCAAGGACACTCGTCCAACTCACAATCGTTTATTTCGTTTGAGTAGCATTTTAAGTGATCTGGTTAATTTGACCCTAACCCTTTTAAACATTATACAAAGCAACCATTGAAATTTTTGTCTGCGTTTACCCATTTTAATTCGGACATCAAATGATTCGATTGCAACGTTTATTTGGTTGGATCAGAAATTTAAAATCCGATAAAAATATTACTGTAATATACATGTTTGGAATACATTAGAAATTTTTCATGAAATTGTCTGTGTAAAATTATGACGATTATGTAATGCTCCAGATAAAAAATTATTAAGAGTAACAGGGATATGAATGCTCTTATTATTTTCCCCACTATTTGGGAAGGTGTCCAACACATAAAATGCAACCAAAAAGATTGTCGTACTCAACTCACAATGTCCTATATTTTATTTCAACGTCTAAATACTTTATCAGCTTTCATATATTCATGTTCATTTTCTTTTTTTTCCGCTTGTGCTTCTTCTGCTTCTTCTTGCTTGGCATTTTACATTTTTTTGTTTTTCGAGTTTTGCCGTACTGCTGATAAACTTTGAATTTCGTATGTTGTAATATCCCTGCAATGGGATACTCAAATACATTTTACAGGGTGCTATGGAATTAAGCTTTCATTTTTAAAATAGTATATGAGTTACAGCACAATTATTGTTCCCTGTTAAATCTTCATTTTATATTTTAAATATATAATTAAATCGCTGATTCCCAAAAAATAAACATTAATAAATATATGTATTAATAGTGCCATATGTTTATTAAACATAACCGATAATAATTTGTTATAAAATTCATATATTTTGCTTTCTGAATTAGCACATGTATACGATATTTTTTCCAATTCTTTTCTGCTTTATGAGATATCCAGCAACCTTCGTAATCAATGTACCCGTGAGTGAAGATCATAAACAAAATTGTACCATTCACATCGCATAAGCACATGCCATCCTCTACTTTTATTTTACAAATAAATTTGAAAGTCTTCTGGGCGCAGATGAGCAGAAACTACTAAGATGTTGAAGTGTGTTTAGAGAGTTTGCTCAATATGTTTTTATGTCTACTCATCAGTACCAAGTCTTGCGAATTATTCACAAAGCTTATCACAACGGTCCACATTGGAAGTACTGGACTCGAGTTTCGCTCTTATTAGAGATCATCAGCAGTGCATATCCTGTATCGGGTTTGACTCCAAACCAGGACCTTCACCATTGTAGTCTCATGACTTAGGGCTTGAGCGACCGTCCCGCGTTTGACCGATCGCCAATAAGTCTTCATGAATGTGTCTCCAGACTGGCGCGTTTGAGTAGCGTCATGTTCGACCAGTCGATAAGGAGCCAGCAACAACTGTTGTGGTCGTCCAAACGAGCTGATCTCCTCGTCATGGTTACCCCATCCGATACAGCGTAGGCTAACACTGATTATACCTGACGGGCATTGTTGCTGTTGAAGGGTGTTAGGAGAGTTTGTTCATTATGTTTTTGTGTCTAGTCATCAGTACAAAGTGTTTCGACATATTCGCAAAGCTTATCACAACGGTCCACATTGGAATAGCTGGAGTCGAGTTTCGCTCCTATTAGAGATCATCAGCAGTGCATATCCTGTCTCGGGTCTGACTCGAACCCAGGACCTTCACCATTGTAGTCTCATGCCTTACGGCCTGAGCTACCGATTCCAGTTTGACGTATCGCGATGAATTCTTCATAAATGTCACTCCAAACTGGCACATATGCGTAGCGTCATGCCCATCAGATAAAGTATAAGCTAACATTAATTAAATCTGAGGGGCATTGTTGTTGTTGAAGAGTGTTTGGAGAGTTTGTTCATTATGTTTATCTGAAATCGATAACATTTAGGTTATACTTAGATTGTTGTTTTTAAATCATTTGTCTCTGCCGTATAGTCAGCACCTTTGAAACTCCTTTCAAATGATTGAAGAGAAATGACTTGATGTCAACCACCATACTTCTGATAAACTTTGATTACTCTATGTTTTAATTACCCTGCAACGTGATAGTGAAATAAATTTTGCATGTTGCTATGGAACTAATCTTTCATTTTTACAATTGTAAATGAATAACTGCAAACTTATCGTTCCATGTAAACCCTTTATTTCAATTAAGAAATATATACTTGAATCACCGATTACCAAAAACTACATCGACAAATATATAAAGCCCTATGTTCCTTCAACATAAGCGATAATAATTTGTTATAAAACTCGTATATTTTGCTTTCTAAAGTGGCACATGTATCCCATCATTTTCTATTTCTTTTCAGATTTATAAGATAGCCAGCAACATTCGTAATCAATATACCCGCGAGTAAAGATCATAAGCACAATTGTACCATTCAAATCGCATAAACACATGCCATCCTCTACGTTTATTGTTCACATAAAGTTAAAAGTCCTCTGGGCGCAGATGAGCAGAATATGACGCATAGGTTTAGTGTTTTTCGCGATTTCTTAGATGAGTTCATATCTTGTCATGAATATCCAGTCATACAGCATGCATGTGCTCACGTGCCTCGGTCAATGCCGATTAGGATAAGGGACTATCTTACTGATAGACACGTCCATGTTCGCGTTGGCAGCACCTTATCTAGAAAAATAGACGTCACGGGTGGAGTTCCGAAAGGTTCGGTGCTTGGATCTCTTCTATACTTGGTGTATATGAACGATATAGTAGAGCATATTGGATGCAACTTGATACTATTTGCCGATGATATTAAAATTTGGAAACGTGTCAGGTCTGTTAATGACTGCATGGCATTACAACGGGATCTAGGCATCTTATTTCGTTGGTCCCATTTGAAGGAGTTACCATTTAACCCTGCGGAAAGTAAAATGCTGCAGCTTGGAAAATCTCTGCCCCACAAGTATCAGCTTGGCACGCGAGATCTCGTCTGCACCACAGCAGAAAAAGATCTTGGTATCTGGGTTTGGTTTACCCTTATCCTGGACAACATTGCCGGATGGTGTACAATAAAGCTTGTCGTATGTTGAATCTTCTTAAAAGAATTTTCCGGATTTTCGCGCCCGAAACCCTACCCCGGTAATTAACACGTATATACGTCCTGTTATGGAATATTTCGCCCAAGACTGGGCACCATGGCTGAGGAAGAATATCGAACTACTCGACAGGATTTATCATCGTGCTACAAAGTTGGTCTCTCCGTACAGAAATTTGCCTTTCACAGAGCGAATGTTAAAACTGAAGCTACACGATTTTACCCAACGGCGGATACGGAGTGTCCTTATGTTGACCTTCAAAATCCTGCATTATGTAAACCATCCACTAAAACAATTGCTGAAGCCCAATGACCTCACTCGAACACGAAGACATTCAATGGCTTCGAGCATTCGGCATTCTCGATTGGATATACGTCGTAATTTTTTCTCGGTAAAAATTTGTTCTACTTGGAACTATTTGCCGGAAGAAATCACACGATCAGAATCTGTTGAGGTTTTCGCTTCCAAACTCGATGAGTTTATGACGAACCATGCAGTATGCGAGTGTCCCTATTGATTTTTGAGATATTTTATATTTTTTATATATTTTTATATGTTCCATATACCTTGTCATCCTATAAATTATTGTTAGGCTCAATGCTTTTTCTACCCATACAATTTTCTGAGTTCAGAGTTCTGAATCATTCACGGTACGTGTACTAAGATACTGTCAGATATCCCAGGCCTAGGCAGATATCATAAATGTGTAATGTTAGTGAGATTTCATTCTGTTCTCGCACAAAGCTCAGCAATGGTGGCAAAACAGAGGACGCAAAATGTGTGCATGTGTGCCTAATGTATCACAGGAATGGAACCAATGCGCCGCATTAGGATAGCGTCATAGGTTATTATTTGACAGTGTCTAGCCTTCAAATTTGCGGTATTCTACCTGCGAGTGGTATTGTAGTTTTAAAAAATCATACGCAATTCAAACTCACAGTTTGGCAATATAATTGCCAGTTTAACTCGATAGTTATAGCATTAATTCGGGGTTTCGTTCTAAAAACTTTCTTTTACGGAGCTTTGTATGTAAAATTTTAGCAACAGTGTCAATTGGATAGAAGTAAAATGTACGTTCCCGACCGAAGTCTCTAATGAATGTTGAACACGATTTGACGTGAATCGCAATTATCGCCCCTTCGTTTTCGAATTTCATTATAGCCGAAATTAGCAAAGTGAACATGAACAGAAATATCGGACATCCTTTCTGGACGAAAATTGTGATGGGGAATGAGGGTGAAAGGTCGTTCTAAACCCGCACCAAGACAACCCGAGATACTTAAGGGTATTGTTGCAAAGTGAAAATAAACAAGAAGGTTTACTTTTATCTGCATACTTGTTGCCAGACGGTTGAGCAAAAACACCACCAATCTTTGTTGTTATATCCTTGTCAGAAAAACCAAAATCGGCAGTAAACAATAACATTAGGAAAATAAACGGGCGTGACAGTCGAAGTCGTATAAGCCTGAACGGTACTTAAGCTGCTGATAATCCAGATGCAAAGCGTAACTCCAAACACAACATACAACAATGAAAATATTGACGCTGTCCAAGTGAACAAAACAGCTTCTTTTAATAACTTTAGGATCCCGAAACCACCGAGATACGAAGGTAAAGCTTAGTGCTCACTCAAACTGACCTGCCGACTGTACCGGAGTCGGCGAATAAAATTACCTACCCACCGACTCAGGCCAAGTCTTACCTATAAGTTTATCTCATGAACCGTCCTTGCTATCAACATCGGCTGTCTCACATACGAAGCTCCAATTGAACTCAGTGACCACTTAGTTATTACGTTTGATTATATTTTCAAGGCAATAGGAAAAAGTGACATCAATACATCTGAAAGACAATTGCTTGCTTGCAGTCGAACAAACCGGCTTCAGTAAAAAACACTCTTGCGCTGCAAACCTTCTACTGTCCCTCGGTTACTGAACACAAACTGGAGACAAAGGTCTCACCATATAGGCGTGTTATCTTGATGTGTTCAATGCATTCCACCGTGTCAACCACCATCTGTTACTGCAAAAAAATGAAAAATGTGGTATCAAGGGTACATTATTATCTGGGTTTGAGGATTATCTCTGTTACTGTGTCATTAGAGTAAAGGTTGATGGTGTTTTGTCACGACACACTGCAGTAACGAGTTGAGTTCCTCGGGATCAGTGATTGGACCAATTATTTTCCGGATTCATGTAAACTAGTACGCACCAAAATCTTGTTAATCACGGACGACATGAAGCTGTTGACACAGGTATGCAGGACAGAAGATTGCAGACAGCTTCAGCTGGACCTCGATGCACTACACCACCAAACAGTTAGGAATAAACTACTTTTTAATTTCAGAAAATGCTAGGTATTGACTGTTGGAAGACATGACCTATAACTGTAGATTTATATGCCTCGATATGATTTCATACTTGCTACTTGTCTCTCTGTGTGCTGTCAGTAGCATACAATTGCAACTACCTTTGAACAAAAAATACGTTTTTGAATGCATTTCCATCCCTGGCATTCCACGATGTGTAACGTACTGTTTGCACTTATCTGATAAGGACATTTCTATCGGATCCGCATGCCTTGAGACCGACAAAATGGAAAACAAGTTGACCTTGTATGCACTGATGGATAAAGATGTTACGACTAAACTGTTCTAAAATCTGCCCAAATGCATGTCGAATTGGGTTAAACCCACGACCATAAACGAAAATCCGTATTTGCCTGCATTACCATCACAAACACATGCCACGAATGTTTACATGCTGTTGGAACTCTGGTAGGGACAGTACGATCAGGGTACACACATCCAGTTTTTTTTTCTTCTTCTTCTACACTTATTCCGCTGTCTCAGATTGTTAACCCACGTGCAGTCCATGACCGTTTGGCACTTTGCCTTGATCAGGCTTGTGGCGTTATACATACATACATACATACATACATACATACATACATACATACTGTTTCAGGGCATGAGTATCTTGATCGTATTTATCCATACCTGGTAGCCTGAAACTGGTCATGTGCTGTGTGTTATGAAACGGCAAACACATATTTGAGTCCCCGTCTACATGTGTTTAGGCGCATGTGATTGAACGGTTTGGTCGTTGAAAACTTATAAGCGAAACGTGTGGATATTTAAACGGCTATTTCTTTGAAACAGTTCATGTGTGACACATGGTTTTAGCGTTATTCACGTTTGCTTAGATGAGTTACTATCTTGTCACGGATATCCAGTCACTTGCCTCGGTCCGGGCCGATTAATCATCCACTGTACGTGCACAAAAATACTGTCAGCTTTTTTAAGTCTAGGCAGATATCATAAATGTATAATGTTAGTGAGATTTCAGCTCGTTCTAGCCCGGAGCTCAGAAATTTTGGCAATACAGAGTAACGTAAAATCTGTGCAGATCTGTGGTTTCAACTTATGCATCACAGGATTGGAATCAATGCACCACACGAGAACAACTTCATTGGTTTGAAGTAGACAGTGTGCAGCCTGCAATTGCGCGGTATTCTAAATAGATCCAGGTTTGTGGTTTTAAAAATCATCCGTAATTCAAAACCAGAGTGTCGCAATATTATTGCGTGTCTATCATATTAGTTTCTCGCACTTCTTTGTGAAAACTTGTTTAACTGAGATGCTGGCAACAATGTCAATTGGATAGAAATAAAACTGCGTTTCCAGCCGAAATAATTATTAACTGTTGAACCAGTTCCGACGTTTATCGCATTTATTGCTCAGTTTTCGTTCAAAACGTGTATTGGGTTACGATTCACCCCCCATTATAATTGCTTACTAATTGATTCCGTCATACTCGTACTTTAAAGATCAAGGATTGCCGGCTGGCCATGCGATTATTGTGCCAACGATAAAATCTGACACGAGCATAGAGGACGCGGATGGCAACTTTTATATGCACATTCATTATATTCGTCCAGCGAGTTTCTTACAAACGATTTGTACTACGTTCTGTACATCAGACAAACGGTGCGGATTTATGTATATATAGTTTGATAGCTTATGTCAGACTGTTCCATTTTTCAGCCAGTATCGCATTCCAAACATTTAAAACTGTGGTCAACACCGCCTTTATCAGGCCGTAAGCAAGCTTGTTGCCCTCGGATCTCTGATTCGCTATGCGATATTAATTTTTGAAGAGATACCGACACTAATAATTTCATAATGATGGTAGTGATCGGAGCATAGGTTTGCACAACATTTTAAATATAGTGTTGATAATCAGTTCTTCCCAACTCTAAAGGACGGATTCCGACAACCACACTTTTTGAAGGAGATCACCTTATGTGCTGATTCAGACTTGTCCACTTTCCTTGGACAAAACATAACGCCTGTTAAATACTTGCTAGAATTTATAAATCTCTAAGGGATCTACGCCAACATGCAATGAATCATATTGGCTCAATTGATGAAATGATTCCGTTGCAATCGGCCTGTTGAATTGTTTTTTGAAATGTACGATTTCGCGTGAGAATTGGTGAATATTATTAGTGATAAGATCAACGTCTATTTATGCGAACGTCACAATCACACCTTTATTCATAGGACCCTCCAATCTAATAAGTTGGTGGAGTTTTCACACGTTACCGCATTATATGTTATTTCAATTTGTTCAACCTTATTTTGCCACCACTTTTCTATGTCCAGTATTGAGCTTCGTTTAAATTTATTCCTCACACATCTACGATCTGTGTTGTGTCAAGGACCAGGAGGTTATTGTCGTTGTTGCTGAAGAATTCTTATATATCCTATATATCTTATATATACAGTGGGACATTTGGGTGATTATGTGGTCTCACAGGCTGTTATTGCTGCGACTCACATAATTCCTGCTATTGTGGCCTTCCTTTCGTCGGACTCTGCACACCGAGCAACTGGTAGTGAGTTACTCAAGATGGTCCAATAAATTTGTTGAAATGCAGGCTGAGTGTATTTTTTGCAAGCAACGCGTTTTTCATACGAAGGCTTCGTACCGTAGAACATTAGCGAAAACATATATCGCGCGAGGTCATGATCTGAATCTATGCAACCATTCCAAAAGGAGCGGCAGTCTTCAATGCAACCTCTCTAGCGAGCCTTCATGGCGATATGGCTGATTTAGGCCGAAGGATGGTTATCATACGGCGAGCGCCACGTGATAATAGGAGAGTTAAGAGTGGACGGATGAGGATAACGGTCATAATAAGTTAGACGTCCAGGTCTGGCAATAGCATGTTGTCGCTCACCCACCCTACTGTATGCAGCTGGTAAGGCAACTCTGGTTATCGTGCGCGACGGCCGATGCACTACGGAGTTAAGTTATATAGTTGTAGTCATGTTTGTATGCGGTTGTCTGGTTGCCATATCTAGACAGAAGAACAATAAGGGCTTTCGACAAATGCTTTACTAAAAAGTGTGACCTACATGGCAGAGTGTTGGGTTGTGTCAGAGTGAGTCTGAACTATGTTCATTGACATTCCTTGTATTAGTGCCTCCGAACGTGGTCGCACAGCACCACCCAGAATAAATTAATGTGTTATTGATATGCACTATACAATCGCACCACGTTAAGTTCCAGTCACTGCGCTATGAACAAAAATTAATTGCATCAGGTTTATTGCTTTGTCCTGATACCAGTCGAGGTGAAGTGAATCGAGGTCAAACGAGTCATCGATGCTCACTTTAAGAACACTCGTTCAACTCAAAAGCGTTTATTTCGTTTGAGTAGCATTTTAAATGATCTGGGAAATCTTACCCTAACTTATCCTACCTTGAAACATTGCATAAAAACAAACCTGAATACACTTCAGCCCGCGTTTACCCATTTTATTGAGAAATCAACAGATTCGAATGCAACGTTCATTTGATGTATCCGACATTCAAATTACGATAAAAAGGTCGCTGTAAAAGGAAGTTTAGAATAGATTAGAACATTTAGATGAAATTATCTGTGTATAATTATGATGATTATGTAATTCTCCAGATTTTTTCCATGCTACTCTATACTCATCGATACAAAATCATAAAGAGTAACAGAGATATGAAGCCACATATCATTGACCCCGCTAGTTGGGAAGTAGGTCACACATAAAAGGAAAACATTTTAGTTAAATACAATCAATATTAATATGCCATCTATAAAATTGTCGTAATCAACTCACAATATCACATATTTTTACTTCCATTTAGTTTTTCAGCTTTCATGTCTTCTTGCTCTTTTTCTTCTTTTTCCGCTTCTCCTTCTTCTGCTTCTTCTTGCTTGACTTTTTACTTTTTTTGCTTTTTTTGAGTTTCGCGATCTTTGTTTTTTTCACCTTTTTAATTTTGCCTTTTGGTTCCTCATTTTCTTCTGGCACCGTTGATCTGAAATCGATAACTTTGAGGTTAAACTTAGGTTTTTTAAATCATTAGCCTTTTCCGTCTAATCAGCACCCCTGAAATTCATTTTAAAAACAAACAGGACGGAGAGGAGCAGAATCTGTAACAACATCGTTTTACAGTACATAACAATTGACCTTGATAACGTACTTTCCGTTGATTCGTGTTTCATGATGGCTACCCTGTACCTTCCTGCACCCTTTTGGCTACCGCCATACACATTTTATCTCCTGTGCCTTTCTCCCACATTCTTTGGGACATTCTCGTAGTGGTCAGTCCACTACAAAGCTACTTTTAGTTGCTGATCATAAATCACGCTCACAAGCTTACAATATCGTTCGACTGAGTGATGCCTATTGCTGTGAGGTCTGTTTAGAGATTATTCCACCCGAATCAGACTGTTTACATATTCATAAAGCTGGGGAGCGTGAAAATCACATGCGCGTATGATGTATATGAATGGCCGACATCGACTGAATTACTCTAACACACAAACACATTTTCATGATCGAAAGTGTCTGAGTGATATTTTGGTGTTATTCACGAAAATATAATTCAACTGGTGTGAACGGTTTTTCCTGAATGTCATTGGTTAGCAAACTGCACAATTACGTTTATTATATCCCATTCAATGCAACTTCATAAAACACTTTCTCTAGACCGTCTTTGCAAAAAATTATTATATTCTCACTGAATTTTTAGGAAGTTGGGGAAACGTTCTTTTTAATGTTTCCCCCTTTTCCTGTGTACGATTGTGAAAATTCAATTGAACAGTAAAACAATTAGGTTTCTGAAACATCGTGGATGCAAAAATTTTCACATTCCCATTTCCACGCATGATGCCACTGTTAGAGAAAACCAAATCTGCTTACGATTGGTAAATTATTTTTACCAATAATTAATAACGTTTACTTATCATTCCTTTTCAATGTGAATCATGTCCGTGGATGAAATGCGTTGTGTTCAGCTGTATTAGTTTGTGAAAACGCATGCTCGCTTGATTCAAATAACGGTTTTTGTTCAAGAGCAAGGTATGATCACTCGAATTGTCGAAAATGCAGGAACGGAGAATTTTTAATTGCACCAAACACATTTCAATATATCTGTGAATTGCATATTACTATTCACTTTTTACAAAATAAAATATTACGTTTGAGGCAGTCAAAGTACACAGCAGTAATGTACACGGTTCAATATGTGTGGAAATAAAAACTACCCGTTTAAATAAGTTTTCTGAAACTTTCACATCAAATAAGTAGTTAGACATGTTCATCTACTCACGGTAAGTTGGGATCTATAAAAAAATGGAAGCCAGCGATTTATGAAAGATTTCGTCAATTCCAGAATAATACGCGCATCTCAATGCACATCTCAACATATCGAACTGTTCGTTTTTTGCGTTCAGTTAAATTGTACTTATTTCGTACATCTGTATGTCATTTGTTTGGTTTCATCGTGAGAATAAGTTGAAAATGTGTGCATATCAAATTCCACTAACTATCATTGTTACGCACTTGAGTACATAATTGGTTTGTGGTTTTTGAAAACATGACCAAATAAGGTACTAATTTTTGCAAAAGAGACTTATATATTAGAATTTTTATACGTTCAAGTGAATTGCGAACATAGATGTAAAACCGTATACTAATCAAACATCATTAATTTTATATCCAGCAATATTGTTAGCATATTCACTAAATAATAACTTTCCGTTTTTATTTCAAATCTGATTCTTTACAAAACTATCATTGTGCATAGATCGGCGTCTCATGTATTAATCATTAATACGCAGAGAAGACGATAAAATGTTTTATTATAAACAGACAGGCCATTGGAAACTTATTTAATTGCTTTCAATAATACGAGGGAATATATTGTCAAATCGCAAGAATTAAACTACATACCTTCAGCACCAGTATCTTCAGCAGTCGACACAGCTGCATTTGTGTCACCTTATTTACATAAAGAATGGAATAAAACAGTTGGATTACCGCTTCAATATAAAGAAGCTCAATAGAAAATTTTGTTTTCACATTAATTCTTTCAACTGCACAAACTTTAGTTTGCATTTTTCTTCTATTTTAAATTTAGATTAAATTCTAAATGCTTTTAATAGTATTCCAGATTTCTATACATTG
The DNA here is from genome assembly GCA_013407085.1 of Atriophallophorus winterbourni. Lineage (NCBI taxonomy): Eukaryota > Metazoa > Platyhelminthes > Trematoda > Plagiorchiida > Microphallidae > Atriophallophorus > Atriophallophorus winterbourni. The sequence goes on from JACCGJ010024996.1 coordinate 28,760, forward strand.
TGGTGTGGTAATTAGAATAACCCGTAGTTCAATAATCCAGATTAAACTGAGGAAAATTGACAAATATTTTATTTCAACATTTGCAGAATTGAATTTTGTTACAAATAAAAATCAGTTTAGTAGTTATAATTCTAACAGAATTTTTAACTCGACGGAGATTCTAATGATTTTGTTCGATTTTCGCGTCCACGTTAATAAGAATATTTGGAAAAACGTGTTTTCACAAATTGCGTCAATCGCGAAAGAACAAGCATTATATATACAGATTAACACAAAATGCATTTAATCATAGTCAACCTTGAGTATTTATATGATTTGCATATCACACGTTGAAACCCAAAGCTGTCAATGCAAACGTCGACCAGATCGTCGTTACTGTTATATATTTTTCGAAGTTGAACATGAATTTATATCGGAAGCGCATGACGAGTTCGTGAACCTCGGTGTGGCAATAACAAATTATAACGATTAATCCGTGAGAGCCTTATCCGCCGTGTTCAAAGCGATTTTCTGCATTTAATAGTTGAGCGGAACTTGCAAGCTGCTGGCACGACCTACGATCAATAGTCGAGGACAATACTTGGTCTTCCACAGCTTGGAGATAACGTTTAACATAATACTTTTAACAGGGTGTCATTGAAATTTTATTTACTTGCGTTCAATGATAGAATGAAATATATTGTCAAGTTGAAAGAATTGTGCCACTTACCTTCAGCGCCAGTTTCTTCAGGAGTCGAGAATGCCGCATTCGTGTCATCTTATTCACAACAAGGATGGGAATAAAAAGTTCGATAAAGAAGCTAAATATTAAATTTTGTTTTCACATAAATTTTATCAACCGCACAATCTGAAATTTGCATTTTTATTCTATTTCGAATTTAGCTTCAATTTTAAATGCTTTCGATCTTATTCCATATTTTCATACATCACGATCTTGTAATTAGAATAACCAGTAGTTCAATAATCCAGATTCAACTGAGAACAATTGACAAATATTTTATTCCATCACTTGCCGAATTGAATTTTGTTACGAATAAAATTTGTAAAGTAGTTGCAAAGCTAATTTTCTAATTATTTTGTTTGATGTAAGCATGCGTGTCTATAGGAATATCTGGCCAAACGTGTTTCTAGAAAATGTCCGATTGCCGAAAGAACAAGCCTTGACTATACAGATTAACATAAAATGCATTCCACCATAGTCAACATTGAGGATTTATATGATTTGCATATCCGACGTTAACAGTAGTCAGGCGTCGCCAACAATTAAAACTAAACGCTATAGCTGCAAACGTTGACCAGAATGTTGTTATTTTTATTCATTGTTTGAAGTTGAACATTAAATTATTTTGGAAGCGCTTGAAGAGTTCCTGATACCCGGTCTAGGAATAACAAACTATAAAGATCAATGCGTAACAGCCTCTTTCGCCGTGTTCAAAGCGATAGGCTGCAACCAATAGGTGAGCTGCACTTGCAAGTTGTGGCGCGACCTACGATCAACTGCCGAGAACAGTATTTGCTCTTCCGCAGCTTGGATAGAACTTTTAACATAATACGTCCAAACTAAGCGCTCCGGTGCTGTTTCGCCAATCACAAGTCATTATTTAGTAATTTTGTGTATTCAATATTAAAGTGTAAGTAGCCCATGTGGAGTCCAACGAACGGTGGTTTTTTCTCATAACGTTTCATCAGAGATTATCTATTTTCCAAATTTTACCATTTTACTTGTGTACGTATCGACTAGCCATCTTCGACGGCGCAGTCTCGGTTTGGTCAATAACGTACAATCTTTACTAAGTAATTAGCCAGAATACATCAGTTCATGTTCACCATAATTTTTGTTGAAATTAAAGCAACAACTTACTGCTTTACTAACTTTTAATTGCTTCATACAGAATACTTTTTTATTCATTGTTGTCAAATATTAGGATCATAGTGCATTCGCATTAAAATCAATTATCTCTATATTAAGTTAAAATGATTTAGTAATTTTTTTATAATTAGGGATTCGACAAAGTAATTCTTAGTTATATACAGGTCATCAGTATCGCGTTGCTTCATATTCCAAAAGGAACCACCACCCAAACCAAGTACAGGTGACGAGCTTAGTTCTCATTTATGAGGATACTGACATTTATACGCATGTATAAAATTAATTGTATTGATTTGTTTCGTAACAATATAGATATTCGGAGCGCCTGAGTCAACGGTCTTTTCATCGTCATCATTTTATGACGGTCAGATGAAAGTTTATACATTCAATGATTAGTTTCACACATTGTGTATGTCTTTCTTCATATAACCTAGTGTACGTGATTACTTTTGCGGTAGCGAAACAACTCCTTATATGATCATAACATACCATAAAATGTTCCTCATTTGTGATCATTTATTTTTTCTTAGAATAAAATAACTTCAAGGGTTTCAATATGAGATTCTTTTATAATACTTTACACCAAATATATACAACTACATATTGTCTATCACGTGTGTATCTAATACAGTAACCAAGAAGATAACGTTTACTTGTCCTACATTGAGCAACCAATGACACAATAGTTCGCGTAAATATACACAATCTCAACGAACAATGGCCGAAAATACGTTCTTCTTCAAAACATGGAATAATACACCAATTGCAAATATTAAAAACATACCTTCTGTTCCTGTGCCACCCGGCACTTCATCCGCAGCTACATAACATCACGAAAATTGATAAATCGAGTGCAAGCTCAACATTATTGAAACAATTGCGTGCTAGTTTCAATGGGTGAAAAATCATGTCTAAAATACATTTACATTAATGCATATTATTAAATCTAATTGTGATACTCGAGCAAGCTACATCCTCGTTTGGTCTTCCAGCTGCAGTTATGAATGCATCAATGAGAGCACCAAAACAGTAAAACAAATTTATACAAGAAATAGGAATGTATGCATTCACAAATATTTTAACGTGTAATGTTCTGAAACTATGCACCTAATAACTACATGCTGTTGCAGCCCATGAGACGAAAAATGATAAAGTAGAAAAATGTTCAAGATTCTTCTCCGAAACGAATATATCGCTCGTCGATTTTGAAGTATTGTTGACATTTTCCTCTATATAGTATCGTTTTCCACAGAATTCACTGCTTTTATAATATTATTCCAAACCTGATATTGAGAATACTTTTCTATTACGATTGATGAGAAAACCAGCTTATGGACGATGGTTGCAGCGCATCGGTTTCATAGATATGAAAAACATTTTAAAAATAAAATTCTAATAAAATCTGAATAATCGCACACGTGTCACCGCTATTTTCATTCTGTCTACAACTGAGATGAGAATTTCCACAAACCTGGGTTCATCAACCTACCTTATGTTTTTCACTTAGTCGGAGTAAAACGAATATTAAAATTTAATTTATTTTTCACACATCCTGATGGCGATTGGGCGACAAGCGCTCCTGGAGTTACAGTGTTGAAGACACATTATATATCAGTAATTTATATCCGTCTTGAGGTTCATCCAGATATTCATATTTCAAAACCGTGGATTGTTGCATGAATGTTATTAAACAGTGAATTATTACAGATTTCACGATAATTAATCGTACACTGATACTAATTTCACTTGAATTTTGTCGATTAACGGAAATAGGCGGAAAGCGGTTGGGAAATCTGAAAACAATCTGCGAAGACAGATTTCGCAATTTCCCAAGGTAAACATATCGCAATAAATAATCCCATTGCGTTGACGTATTCAAAATAAATCATTTGATGTAATCACGAATTACAGAATTGACATTGCTTACCAGTGATCGAAAAAAGCACAGCAAGTGCCAAAATTACGAACAAAAGAGGCGACTTCATTGCAAATGCAATTTACGTTTCTAACGTGAGTGCTGAATTTATATTTTTTGGCCGAATTATAATGATAAAGTGCACCAATCAAATATTGGTTCTTAGCGAACTATTTTCCGAAAATTGGTTGGCTAATCTATTTAAGGTCATTAGACCGGATATAGCTTTACAGCGAGAGAAGTATTGTGACCGATGTTAATCCGTAGAAATCTTAGAAACAGCTAAATTGTAGCTGATATTGAGCTATTTTTTGAAGATCTTATTCAAGGCATAACAGGTTGGGTTTTGATTTCACATTAATTTTGAAGAGAGGCGATCACTAAGAAATGGTTAGATTAAAGCAACGAAAAAAACTGAGAAAATATAAAACTGTTGCATTTTAGAACATTCAATGCGCCAGGATTTAGATTCATATAACCAAAGCAATTCTACAACGATTTGCGTTAACACCACACGCATGTCTCGGTTTAAATCGTACTAGTAGTTCACAGAACTCCGCCAACTGCCGGTCCCAAGCCCGGGTGAAAAAGGAGTAGGGTTGGGCGTGGGGCTAGCAACCCCACCTTGTAAAAGACAACGCTGCTACAGAAACTGCAACAACAAAAACTGCACAAAAGCTGCCTGGACGGGAGGACTCCTCTTCAGTGGGGCTCATGACGCGTGCTGGTGAAAGCCTTCGGGAAGCCAACTCGCCGATAAGTCTTCTCACGACCAAGGCAAAGACCAGGATAGGGACCTGGAACATCAGAACCCTATATGAGAGCGGGAAATTAGCACAGGTAGCCAAAGAGATGGAAAGTTACAACATCAAAGTTCTGGGCCTATGTGAGACTCGATGGAATGGGAGCGGTCGGAACAGACTATCTTCAGGGGAAACCATCATCTATTCCGGACATGAAGATATGAATCATGGCCACACTCAAGGAGTGGCAATAATGTTAGCGCCAGAGGCTACAAGAGCGCTAATGGCATGGGAACCTGTCTCACCCAGACTTATGGCAGCCAGGTTCAACTCCAAGGGAAGGAGGATCACCATCATCCAGTGTTATGCGCCAACAAACACAGCCCAAGAAGAGGAGAAGGAAGATTTCTACAACTCTTTACAGGCCCTTTTAGACCGGACTCCGCGCAGAGACATGAAGATCGTCATGGGCGACTTGAACGCTAAGGTCGGTGATGACAACACAGGCAGGGAACTCATCATGGGCAGACACGGCGTGGGTACCTGCAACGAGAACGGAGAGCTGTTCACAGACTTTTGTTCGTTCAATGACTTAGTAATAGGTGGCACCATTTACCCTCACAAAAGGATCCACAAGATTACTTGGACTTCACCCGATGGGAAGACGGAAAATCAGATAGATCACTTCACCATAGACAGAAAGTGGAGGCGTAGTGTGCTGGACGTCAGAGTGAGGCGCGGCGCCGATGCAGCCTCCGACCATCACCTGCTGGTTGCAACAATGCGGACCAAGCTGAAGTCCTTCAACGATCCGTCAGGAAGAGCGTACCACAAGTTCAACACACAGTACTTGATGGACAAAAAGAAATCAGAAGAGTTCAGCTGTGAAGTCAGGAATAGGTTCGAGGCGCTGTCGGAGTTGGCCGACGAAACAATAGAAAATCACTGGGCAGGAATACGAAAGACCTGGCAGGATGCGTGCACTAAAGTTCTGGGAAGAAAGAGAGGGAACAGAAGGAATGGCTGACGAAGGGTACCTGGGAGAAGATTAAGAAGAGGAGGGATCTGAAGATGGAAATTAGCAGATGCGGTGACCTGCAACAGAAGGCAGACCTCAAAGCACAATATTGGGAGACAAACCGGGAAGTGAAGAAGGGTGCTAGACAGGACAAAAGGAAATTTATACACAACCTAACAGAGGAGGCAGAGCTAGCGGCAAAGCAGAATAACATGAAGAGGGTATATGAAATCACCCGAGCCTTGTCAGGGAAGAGTTCCAAACCGAGCAAACCAGTCAAGGACAAAAATGGAAGAACCATGACAAGCGAGGAGGGGCAAAGGAAAAGATGGGTGGAACATTTTGAAGAAATTCTAAACAGACCACCTCCGCAAACATCTCCTGATATATCACCAGCAAAAGAATCTCTATGCATTAACATCAACCCCCCAACAATTGCAGAAATCATCAATGCCATCAAGTCCCTGAAGAATGGTAAGGCACCAGGCCCTGACGGCATCCCCTCAGAAGCTCTAAAGGCAGACGCGACAGCGGCAGCGGAGATGTTACACCCCTTCCTGGTGAAGTTATGGGAACAGGAGAGAGTTCCGGCTGACTGGAAGCTCGGGCATTTGGTAAAGCTCCCCAAGAAAGGCGACCTTTCCCAATGCGGCAACTGGCGAGGAATCATGTTGCTGTCCATCCCCAGCAAAGTACTGACCAGAATCATCTTGGAGAGATTGAAAGAGGCGTTAGACAAGAAACTTAGAACAGAACAGGCGGGGTTTAGACAAGATAGGTCATGCATAGATCATATCGCCACTCTGCGTATTATCATCGAGCAATCCATCGAATGGCAGTCTCCTTTGTACGCGATCTTCGTCGACTTCGAAAAAGCGTTTGACAGCGTCGACAGGGAGACAATATGGAAGCTAATGCAACACTACGGAATCCCGCAAAAGCTGATAAACATCATCCAACAGCTCTATGAGGACTCATCATGCCAGATCATCCACAACGGAAAGCTGACAGACCCCTTCCCAGTGAAGACTGGAGTGAGGCAAGGTTGCATGCTCTCGCCGATAATTTTCTTGATCGTCATAGACTGGATTATGAGAAGAACCACAGAGGGCAGCAACACCGGCATCCAGTGGACCCCCACCAAACATCTCGAAGACCTTGACTTTGCGGATGACATCGGCCTCCTGTCTCACAAGCAACAGCATGCACAGTCTAAGCTAACGCGCCTAGCAGAAGAGGCAGAGAAGACGGGCCTGAAAATCAACATAAAGAAAACCGAGGTGATGCGATTGAACAACCAACTACAGCAGCCACTGCATCTACAGGGGAAAGACGTGGTGGAGACTGACCGCTTTGTTTACCTTGGAAGCGTGGTCAACATTGATGGTGGCACAGAAGACGACGTCAAGAGCCGAATCAGCAAAGCAAGGGTAGCGTTCAACACCCTGCGCCCCATCTGGAAATCTAAGGCCTTGTCCCAGCGCAGCAAAGTCCGCATCTTTAACACCAACGTAAAAGCAGTCCTCCTCTACGGGTCCGAAACATGGCGGGTTACCCACAACATCACCAACAAGATACAAACATTTGTCAACAAGTGCTTGCGCCACATTCTTAACATCAGGTGGCCTGAGAAGATTTCAAACACAGACCTATGGCGTAGAACCAACCAGAACCCCGTTGATCAGGACATCAAGAAAAGAAAATGGGGGTGGATAGGTCACACACTCCGCAAACCAGCTGATAACGTCACTAGGCAAGCACTAGACTGGAATCCACAAGGTAAAAGGAAAGTGGGACGACCCAAGCAATCGTGGAGAAGATCAGTCGTGAGTGAAGCGAAGGATGCCGGAATGACATGGACTCAGCTGAGGATAGCAGCCCAGTACAGAGTTCGCTGGCGTGGCGTTGTTGCAGCCCTATGCTCCAACAGGAGTTCACAGGAATAAGTCAAGTAGGTCAAGTAGTTCACAGGGACTTCAGATCTGCTGTTGCCTTTGGCATAAAGATTAAATCAACAATGCAGAAATAAAACTTGCGCGAATGAAAACTCAATGGAGCAAGTAAAATCCAAGGTGACGTATATGAATTTCGATTGCGGTCATCACCTACCCCAAGTATAAGGTCTATATACAACAAGGATATCAATATAATGGCCGATATGGATAAACGACACAATTATCATAGGATTTTTTTCATTTGGTTTATCAAACCGAAAATTGTAGGTATCTTTAACAGTTTTAATCAGCCTCATCTAAACAAAATTGCAAATGGATGTTTCAGAACACACATGAAATTCGTAAATCAAAAGTGAGAGGTGATACAATTTCGCATTTGGGATTGATCATGTTCAGACGCATACATAGTTATATCAAGATATCCCGATTTTGCCTGCATGGTATGATGTTTGTTAAGACGTTTAGTTGCAGGAGATGTTAATTAAAATTATCTCAATTTAGCAAAACTTAATGGCTGAACGACGTTGCTTGCTATTCCCTGCGGGCATATGATGAATTCCAGTTCATGTATTTCTTAAGTGTTTAGAATAATTATTAACTGCAAAGAGGTCTGATTAACCCTCAAATAAATTTATTAACTGAATCATTAAAGATCTGTTTAAATCTGCTTTTGGTATGTGTAATAGTGACCATGAATATTTTGTGCACACCCGATTCATAATAACTTTTGATTGTCATTTGACAGTTTGGTCGTGCCAATTTTATTCTACCGACAAAGAAGATTAGCATTGTTACCGATTGTGCTACTGTTTTATAGCATATGAATACAGATTGTGCTGTAGCTACCTGATGTGTCCAAACGATATAATTATTGTTGTGGAATGTGTGCGTGTGATGAAAATTCATTGAAATATGGATTCTTTTTTTCATCTAAGCTGTTTAATTTTCGAATAGGAATTAAGATGTTAGACATTACTAGATTGCTCATGCGACGACAACACTTTACCGCTTGAAATAATTGTGTGATCTTTCCAGTTTATTGTTTATTACGAAATGCATTTTCGTGTCTAGGCAATCGCAGGTTGACAATAAAGACTAATATAATGGTATACAGCGCGTGCTAATCAAATGCGTTACTGTACGGTAGTGAAACTTCAAAAAACTACGCAAGCCAGGAGAGGGAGCCGGATGCTTTCCGTCACGAAGTATCCGTAGTATCTTGATCATATTGTAAATTGCCAACGTGAATAATATTAAATTGACTTATAAAGCTGGTCTACATAACATGTTCTCCCTCACAACGCAGCGCCGCATACGTAAATGGTCAAGTCTAGATAACGGAAAATAATCGTAGTCCCAAAGATCTATTCTTTGGTAGGTGGAAATCAGGATTGGACCATTGAGAACACCGCATATGCGGTAAGAATAAGTTGGGAAAAGATATATGTAAGAATTTTGCAATGACGCTGATAGTTAGGAAGAAATTTCTGATGACAGTTCACCTGAAAAAGATTGCATTCAGCGTCGTCTGCAGGCTGGGGAGTAGTAGATACATTATTTGCCAGAGGAACGCAGGTCATGCCGCCGGTATGCTAAAGACGCTGACGAACGTTTGACAACATTGTTTTACTGTACATAACAATTGATTTTGATACACACTCTCCGTTGATTCGTGTTCCGTGATTGCTTCCCCGTACCTCCGTGCATTTTTGGCTACCGCGATAAATCTCCATCTCCTGAGCCTTTTCTTCAACATTCTCGGGGATATTATTGTAGTGGTCAGTCTATTACAAAATGGTGAGCATGAGGTGATACACGAATCCTTTGTTTAACTCTTCACATATGAAGCATGTATTTCGTGTTATTCGCGATTGCTTCCATGAGTTACTATCTTGTCAAGGATATCAAGTCATACAGCATGCATGTGCTCACGTGTCTCGGTCCAGGTCAATTAATCATTCAAGGTACGTGAACCCAGATAATGTTAGCTTTCCCAGGTATAATGCTAGTGACATTTTAACTCGTTCTCGCCCGGAGCTCAGGAATCGTGTCGATACTGAAGAAAGAAAAATCTATGTCAAGCTGTTGTTTCATCTTTATGCATCACAGGACTTGAACCAATGCGTCACACGAAGACAACGTCAAAGGTTAGAATTAGACACTGTACAGCCTTTAATTGTGCGGTATCCTACCTGGAACCGGGCTTGTGGTTTTAAACAATCATAAGTGATTTAAAATATTATAGCCAGTTCAACTCAAAAGGAATTACATTGATTTCGGGAATTTCGTTGTGAAAACGTTGGTTTACGGAGTCCGTATATAAACGATTAGCAACTATGTCAAATGGATAGAAGTCAAAGTACGTTTCTGTCCGAATGTTCTATTAACTGTTGACCCAGCTACGACTTTAATCACATTCAACGCTCGGTATCCGGTCAAGACGAGTTTTGCGCTGCGATTGACACCCTCAATACAATTGCATAATTATTGCTTTCATCTTTCAAATTTCAATATGTTACCGGCTATCCAATCAGTTTTTTTGTTAAAACGATAAAATCTCACGCCAGCATATATGTCGTAGATGACACCTCGAATCCGTACTTACATTGTATTTCTCAAGCGATTGTCTGCAAAACAATTTGAAAAACTTTATGCCCACCAGACCAACCGTGCGGAATGCTTTGTATGATAACAGTCACAATGATGTGAACAAAATTCTATTCCGCCAAACTGTTTATACCAGAAATTTTGAATAATCATTTACTTGATATTTGTGGACGAACAATTAAACATATATTCCCGTACATTGATCTAATGTTCACTTAAATTATATAAATAATAAACTGTTTTAAACTGTTTCGATCCATGTGCAGCTGCTCACAATAATATTTTACCTAATAATCACCACGCGTTTTGATCATCCATGTCAATTAACATTCCTGGTATGAGTGCCTCCGAAAGTGGTCGCAGAGCACCACTCAGCATAACTCAATGGGTTATAGAGATGCAATATCCCATCGCAACACGTTAAGGTCAAGTCACTGCGCGATTGTTTAGTCCCGATGAGAGTCGCGGTGAAGTGGATCGAGGTCACTAGTCATCGACGCTCAATTCAAGGTCACTCGTCCAACTGACAATGGTTGATTTCGTTTGAGTAGCATTTTAAATGTTCTGGTTAATTTGACCCTAACTAATCCTACCTTTTGCATGTTTCACAAAGCAACCAAGGAATTTCTCGCCTACATTAACCCATTTTAATTCGGAAATCAACTGATTCGAATGGAAAGTTTATTTTGGAGGATCAGAAATTCAAAATACGATAAAAAATGTTACTGTGAAATAAATCTTTGCAATACCCTAGCACTGTTTGATGAAATTTTCTGCGTAAATAGATAATAATTGTGTGATGCTCCAGATTTTTGTCACGGTTTTCAAAATTCATCGATACAACATGATAAAGAGTAACATGAATATAAAAGAAGAAGAAGAAGAAAGAAGAAAGCTCTTATCGTTGACCAAACGAGTTGCGAAGGTTGCCAACACATAACATGTGAAAATTTTAGTTAAATAATACCAATATAAATATGCCAGCTACAACATTGTCGTAATCATCTTGCGATATCACATATTTTATTTAACGTCCAATTTCTTTATCAGCATTCATATATTCTTGTTGATTTTCTTCTTTTTTCGCTTATAATTATTCTACTCCTTCTTGCTTGGCTTTTACTTTCTTAATTTTTCCAAGTATCGTGATCTTTGGTTTCTTCACCTATGTTAATTTGCGTTTCGGCTGCTTATTCCATTCTTGTACCGTTGATCTGAAATCTATAACATTTAGATTAACTTAGCTTGTTGTTTTTAAATCATTTGCCTTTGTCGTCTAAACAGCACCCTTAAAACTCCTTTTAAATTATTGTAGAAAAATGACTCGATGTCAATCACCGTACTGCTGATAAACTTTGAATTCTGTATGTTTTAATAACCCTGCAAGGTGATACTCAAATAGATTTTCCTGGGTGTTATGGAACTAATCTTTCATTATTACAATAGTATATGGTTCCCAATTGGCATCGTTCCACTGATTTATGCCCATTGGTGTGAGATCTGTCAAGAGACTATTCCTCCTGAATCGGACTGTTTAAACATTCATAAAGCTGGGGAGCATGAAAATCGCATGTGCTTATGATGTATACGAATGGCCGACATCGACCGAATTAGGCTAACACACAAGCACATTTTCATGATCGAATGTGTCTGAGTGATAATTTAGGTGTTATTCCTGAAAATAGAGTTCAACTGGTGTGAGCAGTTTATCGTGACCATCAGTGTTTAGCGCACAACACATTTACTTTTATCATACCCGATTCAACGCATCTCCATAAAGCAGGTTTCTACGCTGCATCTAATCCGTCTTTCCTCAAAATCATTATTTTCTAACTAATTTGTTCGGTCATCGATGGCGAAAATTCAATTGAACACTCAAACAAGACGATTTTTGAAACATCGTGGATGCAGAAATTTTCCACACCCACATCACAACATTGTTGAAATAACCCGAAGCAGCTTAGGACTGATAAATTGTTATTTCCATTCAACTATAATGTTTTACTAATACATCCTTTTCAATGTGAATCATCTCCGTGGATAACATGTTTTGTGTGCAGCTGTATTTAATAGCCGAAACGAATGCACGCTTAATATAAAAAACGTTTTTGGTCAAACCTCAAAACTATTTGTTATGAGGGTATGATGTATGTTAAGACGTTTAGTTGCGAGAGATTTTAAGTTGTTTAATTTTCGAATAGGAATTAAGATGTTGGACATTACTAGATTGCACATGCGGCGACAACACTTTACCGCTTAAAATAATTGAGTAATCTTTCCAGTTTATTGTTTATTACGAAATGCATTTTCGTGTCTAGGCAATCGCAGGTTGACAATAAAGACTAATATAATGGTATACAGCGCGTGCTAATCAAATGCGTTACTGTACGGTAGTGAAACTTCAAAAAACTACGCAAGCCAGGAGAGGGAGCCGGATGCTTTCCGTCACGAAGTATCCGTAGTATCTTGATCATATTGTAAATTGCCAACGTGAATAATATTAAATTGACTTATAAAGCTGGTCTACAGAACATGTTCTCCCTCCCAACGCAGCGCCGCATACGTAACTTGGTCAAGTCTAGATAACAGAAAATAATCGTAGTCGTAAGATTTTATTCTTTGGTAGGTGGAAATCAAGGTTGGACCATTGGGAACACCGCATATGCGGTAAGAATAAGTTGGGAAAAGATATATGTAAGAATTTTGCAATGACGCTGATAGTTAGGAAGAAATTTCTGATGACAGTTCACCTGAAAAAGATTGCATTCAGCGTCGTCTGCAGGCTGGGGAGTAGTAGATACATTATTTGCCAGAGGAACGCAGGTCATGCCGCCGGTATGCTAAAGACGCTGACGAACGTTTGACAACATTGTTTTACTGTACATAACAATTGATTTTGATACACACTCTCCGTTGATTCGTGTTCCGTGATTGCTTCCCCGTACCTCCGTGCATTTTTGGCTATCCGCGATAAATCTCCATCTCCTGAGCCTTTTCTTCAACATTCTCGGGGATATTATTGTAGTGGTCAGTCTATTACAAAATGGTGAGCATGAGGTGATACACGAATCCTTTGTTTAACTCTTCACATATGAAGCATGTATTTCGTGTTATTCGCGATTGCTTCCATGAGTTACTATCTTGTCAAGGATATCAAGTCATACAGCATGCATGTGCTCACGTGTCTCGGTCCAGGTCAATTAATCATTCAAGGTACGTGAACCCAGATAATGTTAGCTTTCCCAGGTATATAATGCTAGTGACATTTTAACTCGTTCTCGCCCGGAGCTCAGGAATCGTGTCGATACTGAAGAAAGAAAAATCTATGTCAAGCTGTTGTTTCATCTTTATGCATCACAGGACTTGAACCAATGCGTCACACGAAGACAACGTCAAAGGTTAGAATTAGACATTGTACAGCCTTTAATTGTGCGGTATTCTACCTGGAACTGAGCTTGTGGTTTTAAACAATCATAACTGATTCAAAATATTATAGCCAGTTTAACTCGAAAGGTATTGCATTGATTTCGAGAATTTCGTTGTGAAACCTTTGGTTTACGGAGTCCGTATATAAACGATTAGCAACAATGTAAAATGGATAGAAGTCAAAATACGTTTCTGTCCGAATGTTATATTAACTGTTGACACAGCTCCGACTTTAATCGCATTCAACGCTCGGTATCCGGTCAAGACGAGTTTTGCGCTACGATTGACATCCTCAATACAATTGCATACTTATTGCTTTCATCTTTCAAATTTCAATATGTTGCCGGCTATCCAATCAGTTTTTTTGTTAAAACGATAAAATCTCACGCCAGCTTATATGTCGTAGATGACACCTCGAATCCGTACTTACATTGTATTTCTCGAGCGATTTTCTGTCAAACGATTTGAAAAACTTTATGCCCATCAGACCAACCGTGCGGAATGCTTTATATGATAACAGTCACAATGATGTGAACAAAATTCTACTTCGCCAAACTGTTTATATTAGAAATTTTGAATAATCATTTAGTTGATATTTGTGGACGAACAATTAAACATATATTTCCGTACATTTATCTAATGTTCACTTAAATTATATAAATAATAAACTGTTTTAAACTGTTTCGATCTAGGTGCCGATGCTTACAATAATATTTTACTTAATAATCACCATGCGTTTTTATCATCCATGTCAATTAACATTCCTGGTATGAGTGCCTCCGAAAGTGGTCGCGGAGCACCACTCAGCATAACTCAATGGGTTATAGAGATGCACAATACCATCGCAACACGTTAAGGTCAAGTCACTGCGCGATTGTTTAGTCCCGATGAGAGTCGCGGTGAAGTGGATCGAGGTCACTAGTCATCGACGCTCAATTCAAGGTCACTCGTCCAACTAACAATGGTTGATTTCGTTTGAGTAGCATTTTAAATGTTCTGGTTAATTTGACCCTAACTAATCCTACCTTTTGCATGTTTCACAAAGCAACCAAGGAATTTCTCGCCTACATTAACCCATTTTAATTCGGAAATCAACTGATTCGAATGGAAAGTTTATTTTGGAGGATCACAAATTCAAAATACGATAGAAAATGTTACTGTGAAATAAATCTTTGCAATACCCTAGCACTGTTTGATGAAATTTTCTGCGTAAATAGATAATAATTGTGTGATGCTCCAGATTTTTGTCACGGTTTTCAAAATTCATCGATACAACATGATAAAGAGTAACATGAATATAAAAGAAGAAGAAGAAAAAAAAAGAAAGCTCTTATCGTTGACCAAACGAGTTGCGAAGGTTGCCAACACATAACATGTGAAATTTTAGTCAAATAATACCAATATAAATATGCCAGCTACAACATTGTCGTAATCATCTTGCGATATCACATATTTTATTTAACGTCCAATTTCTTTATCAGCATTCATATATTCTTGTTGATTTTCTTCTTGTTTCGCTTATAATTATTCTACTCCTTCTTGCTTGGCTTTTACTTTCTTAATTTTTCCAAGTATCGTGATCTTTGGTTTCTTCACCTATGTTAATTTGCGTTTCGGCTGCTTATTCCATTCATGTACCGTTGATCTGAAATCTGTAACATTTAGATTAACTTAGCTTGTTGTTTTTAAATCATTTGCCTTTGTCGTCTAAACAGCACCCTTAAAACTCCTTTTAAATTATTGTAGAAAAATGACTCGATGTCAATCACCGTACTGCTGATAAACTTTGAATTCTGTATGTTTTAATAACCCTGCAAGGTGATACTCAAATAGATTTTCCTGGGTGTTATGGAACTAATCTTTCATTATTACAATAGTATATGGTTCCCAATTGGCATCGTTCCACTGATTTATGCCCATTGGTGTGAGATCTGTCAAGAGACTATTCCTCCTGGGTCGGACTGTTTAAACATTCATAAAGCTGGGGAGCATGAAAATCGCATGTGCTTATGATGTATACGAATGGCCGACATCGACCGAATTAGGCTAACACACAAGCACATTTTCATGATCGAATGTGTCTGAGTGATAATTTAGGTGTTATTCCTGAAAATAGAGTTTAACCGGTGTGAGCAGTTTATCGTGACCATCAGTGTTTAGCGCACAACACATTTACTTTTATCATACCTGATTCAACGCATCTCCATAAAGCAGGTTTCTACGCTGCATCTAATCCGTCTTTCCTCAAAATCATTATTTTCTAACTAATTTGTTCGGTCATCGATGGCGAAAATTCAATTGAACACTCAAACAAGACGATTTTTTAAACATCGTGGATGCAGAAATTTTCCACACCCACATCACAACAATGTTGAAATAACCCGAAGCAGCTTAGGACTGATAAATTGTTATTTCCATTCAACTATAGTGTTTTACTAATACATCCTTTTCAATGTGAATCATCTCCGTGGATAACATGTGTTGTGTGCAGCTGTATTCAATAGCCGAAACGAATGCACGCTTAATATAAAAAACGTTTTTGGTCAAACCTCAAGACTATTTGTTATGAGGGTATGATGTTTGTTAAGACGTTTAATTGCGAGAGATGTTAAGTTGTTTAATTTTCGAATAGGAATTAAGATGTTAGACATTACTAGATTGCTCATGCGACGACAACACTTCACCGCTTGAAATAATTGTGTGATCTTTCCAGTTTATTGTTTAATACAAAATGTATATTCGTGTCTAGGCAATCGCAGGTTGACAATGAACACAAATATGATGGTACACAGCGCGTGCTTATCAAATGCGTTACTGTACGGTAGTGAAACTCAAAAGAAACTACGCAAGCCAGCAAAGGGAGCCGGATGCTTTCCGTCCACGAAGTATCCGTAGTATCTTGATCATATTGTAAATTGCCAACGTGAATAATATTAAATTGACTTATAAAGCTGGTCTACAGAACATGTTCTCCCTCACAACGCAGCGCCGCATACGTAAATGGTCAAGTCTAGATAACGGAAAATAATCGTAGTCCCAAAGATCTATTCTTTGGTAGGTGGAAATCAGGATTGGACCATTGAGAACACCGCATATGCGGTAAGAATAAGTTGGGAAAAGATATATGTAAGAATTTTGCAATGACGCTGATAGTTAGGAAGAAATTTCTGATGACAGTTCACCCGAAAAAGATTGCATTCAGCGTCGTCTGCAGGCTGGGTGTAGTAGATACATTATTTGCCAGAGGAACGCAGGTCATGCCGCCGGTATGCTAAAGACGCTGACGAACGTTTGACAACATTGTTTTACTGTACATAACAATTGATTTTGATACACACTCCCCGTTGATTCGTGTTCCGTGATTGCTTCCCCGTACCTCCGTGCATTTTTGGCTACCGCGATAAATCTCCATCTCCTGAGTCTTTTCTTCAACATTCTCGGGGATATTATTGTAGTGGTCAGTCTATTACAAAATGGTGAGCATGAGGTGATACACGAATCCTTTGTTTAACTCTTCACATATGAAGCATGTATTTCGTGTTATTCGCGATTGCTTCCATGAGTTACTATCTTGTCAAGGATATCAAGTCATACAGCATGCATGTGCTCACGTGTCTCGGTCCAGGTCAACTAATCATTCAAGGTACGTGAACCCAGATAATGTTAGCTTTCCCAGGTATAATGCTAGTGACATTTTAACTCGTTCTCGCCCGGAGCTCAGGAATCGTGTCGATACTGAAGAAAGAAAAATCTATGTCAAGCTGTTGTTTCATCTTTATGCATCACAGGACTTGAACCAATGCGTCACACAAAGACAACGTCAAAGGTTAGAATTAGACACTGTACAGCCTTTAATTGTGCGGTATCCTACCTGGAACCGGGCTTGTGGTTTTAAACAATCATAAGTGATTTAAAATATTATAGTCAGTTCAACTCAAAGGAATTACATTGATTTTGGGAATTTCGTTGTGAAAACGTTGGTTTACGGAGTCCGTATATAAACGATTAGCAATTATGTCAAATGGATAGAAGTCAAAGTACGTTTCTGTCCGAATGTTCTATTAACTGTTGACCCAGCTACGACTTTAATCACATTCAACGCTCGGTATCCGGTCAAGACGAGTTTTGCGCTGCGATTGACACCCTCAATACAATTGCATCCTTATTGCTTTCATCTTTCAAATTTCAATATGTTACCGGCTATCCAATCAGTTTTTTGTTAAAACGATAAAATCTCACGCTAGCATATATGTCGTAGATGACACCTCGAATCCGTACTTACATTGTATTTCTCAAGCGATTGTCTGCCAAACAATTTGAAAAACTTTATGCCCACCAGACCAACCGTGCGGAATGCTTTGTATGATAACAGTCACAATGATGTGAACAAAATTCTATTCCGCCAAACTGTTTATACCAGAAATTTTGAATAATCATTTACTTGATATTTGTGGACGAACAATTAAACATATATTCCCGTACATTGATCTAATGTTCACTTAAATTATATAAATAATGAACTGTTTTAAACTGTTTCGATCCATGTGCAGCTGCTCACAATAATATTTTACCTAATAATCACCACGCGTTTTGATCATCCATGTCAATTAACATTCCTCGTATGAGTGCCTCCGAAAATGGTCGCAGAGCACCACTCAGCATAACTCAATGGGTTATAGAGATGCACAATACCATCGCAACACGTTAAAATCAAGTCACTGCGCGATTGTTTAGTCCCGATGAGAGTCGCGGTGAAGTGGATCGAGGTCACTAGTCATCGACGCTCAATTCAAGGTCACTCGTCCAACTGACAATGGTTGATTTCGTTTGAGTAGCATTTTAAATGTTCTGGTTAATTTGACCCTAACTAATCCTACCTTTTGCATGTTTCACAAAGCAACCAAGGAATTTCTCGCCTACATTAACCCATTTTAATTCGGAAATCAACTGATTCGAATGGAAAGTTTATTTTGGAGGATCACAAATTCAAAATACGATAAAAAATGTTACTGTGAAATAAATCTTTGCAATACCCTAGCACTGTTTGATGAAATTTTCTGCGTAAATAGATAATAATTGTGTGATGCTCCAGATTTTTGTCACGGTTTTCAAAATTCATCGATACAACATGATAAAGAGTAACATGAATATAAAAGAAGAAGAAGAAGAAAAAAGAAAGCTCTTATCGTTGACCAAACGAGTTGCGAAGGTTGCCAACACATAACATGTGAAAATTTTAGTTAAATAATACCAATATAAATATGCCAGCTACAACATTGTCGTAATCATCTTGCGATATCACATATTTTATTTAACGTCCAATTTCTTTATCAGCATTCATATATTCTTGTTGATTTTCTTCTTTTTTCGCTTATAATTATTCTACTCCTTCTTGCTTGGCTTTTACTTTCTTAATTTTTC
Source organism: Atriophallophorus winterbourni (assembly GCA_013407085.1). NCBI lineage: Eukaryota > Metazoa > Platyhelminthes > Trematoda > Plagiorchiida > Microphallidae > Atriophallophorus > Atriophallophorus winterbourni. Next base: position 47,715 of record JACCGJ010024996.1, read on the forward strand.
CAAGTATCGTGATCTTTGGTTTCTTCACCTATGTTAATTTGCGTTTCGGCTGCTTATTCCATTCTTGTACCGTTGATCTGAAATCTATAACATTTAGATTAACTTAGCTTGTTGTTTTTAAATCATTTGCCTTTGTCGTCTAAACAGCACCCTTAAAACTCCTTTTAAATTATTGTAGAAAAATGACTCGATGTCAATCACCGTACTGCTGATAAACTTTGAATTCTGTATGTTTTAATAACCCTGCAAGGTGATACTCAAATAGATTTTCCTGGGTGTTATGGAACTAATCTTTCATTATTACAATAGTATATGGTTCCCAATTGGCATCGTTCCACTGATTTATGCCCATTGGTGTGAGATCTGTCAAGAGACTATTCCTCCCGAATCGGACTGTTTAAACATTCATAAAGCTGGGGAGCATGAAAATCGCATGTGCTTATGATGTATACGAATGGCCGACATCGACCGAATTAGGCTAACACACAAGCACATTTTCATGATCGAATGTGTCTGAGTGATAATTTAGGTGTTATTCCTGAAAATAGAGTTTAACTGGTGTGAGCAGTTTATCGTGACCATCAGTGTTTAGCGCACAACACATTTACTTTTATCATACCCGATTCAACGCATCTCCATAAAGCAGGTTCCTACGCTGCATCTAATCCGTCTTTCCTCAAAATCATTATTTTCTAACTAATTTGTTCGGTCATCGATGGCGAAAATTCAATTGAACACTCAAACAAGACGATTTTTGAAACATCGTGGATGCAGAAATTTTCCACACCCACATCACAACAATGTTGAAATAACCCGAAGCAGCTTAGGACTGATAAATTGTTATTTCCATTCAACTATAATGTTTTACTAATACATCCTTTTCAATGTGAATCATCTCCGTGGATAACATGTGTTGTGTGCAGCTGTATTTAATAGCCGAAACGAATGCACGCTTAATATAAAAAACGTTTTTGGTCAAACCTCAAAACTATTTGTTATGAGGGTATGATGTTTGTTAAGACGTTTAGTTGCGAGAGATGTTAAGTTGTTTAATTTTCGAATAGGAATTAAGATGTTGGACATTACTAGATTGCTCATGCGACGACAACACTTTACCGCTTGAAATAATTGTGTGATCTTTCCAGTTTATTGTTTATTACGAAATGCATTTTCGTGTCTAGGCAATCGCAGGTTGACAATAAAGACTAATATAATGGTATACAGCGCGTGCTAATCAAATGCGTTACTGTACGGTAGTGAAACTTCAAAAAACTACGCAAGCCAGGAGAGGGAGCCGGATGCTTTCCGTCACGAAGTATCCGTAGTATCTTGATCATATTGTAAATTGCCAACGTGAATAATATTAAATTGACTTATAAAGCTGGTCTACAGAACATGTTCTCCCTCCCAACGCAGCGCCGCATACGTAACTTGGTCAAGTCTAGATAACAGAAAATAATCGTAGTCGTAAGATTTTATTCTTTGGTAGGTGGAAATCAAGGTTGGACCATTGGGAACACCGCATATGCGGTAAGAATAAGTTGGGAAAAGATATATGTAAGAATTTTGCAATGACGCTGATAGTTAGGAAGAAATTTCTGATGACAGTTCACCTGAAAAAGATTGCATTCAGCGTCGTCTGCAGGCTGGGGAGTAGTAGATACATTATTTGCCAGAGGAACGCAGGTCATGCCGCCGGTATGCTAAAGACGCTGACGAACGTTTGACAACATTGTTTTACTGTACATAACAATTGATTTTGATACACACTCTCCGTTGATTCGTGTTCCGTGATTGCTTCCCCGTACCTCCGTGCATTTTTGGCTACCGCGATAAATCTCCATCTCCTGAGCCTTTTCTTCAACATTCTCGGGGATATTATTGTAGTGGTCAGTCTATTACAAAATGGTGAGCATGAGGTGATACACGAATCCTTTGTTTAACTCTTCACATATGAAGCATGTATTTCGTGTTATTCGCGATTGCTTCCATGAGTTACTATCTTGTCAAGGATATCAAGTCATACAGCATGCATGTGCTCACGTGTCTCGGTCCAGGTCAATTAATCATTCAAGGTACGTGAACCCAGATAATGTTAGCTTTCCCAGGTATAATGCTAGTGACATTTTAACTCGTTCTCGCCCGGAGCTCAGGAATCGTGTCGATACTGAAGAAAGAAAAATCTATGTCAAGCTGTTGTTTCATCTTTATGCATCACAGGACTTGAACCAATGCGTCACACGAAGACAACGTCAAAGGTTAGAATTAGACACTGTACAGCCTTTAATTGTGCGGTATCCTACCTGGAACCGGGCTTGTGGTTTTAAACAATCATAAGTGATTTAAAATATTATAGCCAGTTCAACTCAAAAGGAATTACATTGATTTCGGGAATTTCGTTGTGAAAACGTTGGTTTACGGAGTCCGTATATAAACGATTAGCAACTATGTCAAATGGATAGAAGTCAAAGTACGTTTCTGTCCGAATGTTCTATTAACTGTTGACCCAGCTACGACTTTAATCACATTCAACGCTCGGTATCCGGTCAAGACGAGTTTTGCGCTGCGATTGACACCCTCAATACAATTGCATAATTATTGCTTTCATCTTTCAAATTTCAATATGTTACCGGCTATCCAATCAGTTTTTTTGTTAAAACGATAAAATCTCACGCCAGCATATATGTCGTAGATGACACCTCGAATCCGTACTTACATTGTATTTCTCAAGCGATTGTCTGCCAAACAATTTGAAAAACTTTATGCCCACCAGACCAACCGTGCGGAATGCTTTGTATGATAACAGTCACAATGATGTGAACAAAATTCTATTCCGCCAAACTGTTTATACCAGAAATTTTGAATAATCATTTACTTGATATTTGTGGACGAACAATTAAACATATATTCCCGTACATTGATCTAATGTTCACTTAAATTATATAAATAATAAACTGTTTTAAACTGTTTCGATCCATGTGCAGCTGCTCACAATAATATTTTACCTAATAATCACCACGCGTTTTGATCATCCATGTCAATTAACATTCCTGGTATGAGTGCCTCCGAAAGTGGTCGCAGAGCACCACTCAGCATAACTCAATGGGTTATAGAGATGCACAATACCATCGCAACACGTTAAGGTCAAGTCACTGCGCGATTGTTTAGTCCCGATGAGAGTCGCGGTGAAGTGGATCGAGGTCACTAGTCATCGACGCTCAATTCAAGGTCACTCGTCCAACTGACAATGGTTGATTTCGTTTGAGTAGCATTTTAAATGTTCTGGTTAATTTGACCCTAACTAATCCTACCTTTTGCATGTTTCACAAAGCAACCAAGGAATTTCTCGCCTACATTAACCCATTTTAATTCGGAAATCAACTGATTCGAATGGAAAGTTTATTTTGGAGGATCACAAATTCAAAATACGATAAAAAATGTTACTGTGAAATAAATCTTTGCAATACCCTAGCACTGTTTGATGAAATTTTCTGCGTAAATAGATAATAATTGTGTGATGCTCCAGATTTTTGTCACGGTTTTCAAAATTCATCGATACAACATGATAAAGAGTAACATGAATATAAAAGAAGAAGAAGAAGAAAGAAGAAAGCTCTTATCGTTGACCAAACGAGTTGCGAAGGTTGCCAACACATAACATGTGAAAATTTTAGTTAAATAATACCAATATAAATATGCCAGCTACAACATTGTCGTAATCATCTTGCGATATCACATATTTTATTTCACGTCCAATTACTTTATCAGCATTCATATATTCTTGTTGATTTTCTTCACTTTTCGCTTATAATTATTCTACTCCTTCTTGCTTGGCTTTTACTTTCTTAATTTTTCCAAGTATCGTGATCTTTGGTTTCTTCACCTATGTTAATTTGCGTTTCGGCTGCTTATTCCATTCTTGTACCGTTGATCTGAAATCTATAACATTTAGATTAACTTAGCTTGTTGTTTTTAAATCATTTGCCTTTGTCGTCTAAACAGCACCCTTAAAACTCCTTTTAAATTATTGTAGAAAAATGACTCGATGTCAACCACCGTACTGCTGATAAACTTTGAATTCTGTATGTTTTAATAACCCTGCAAGGTGATACTCAAATAGATTTTCCTGGGTGTTATGGAACTAATCTTTCATTATTACAATAGTATATGGTTCCCAATTGGATTCGTTCCACTGATTTATGCCCATTGTTGTGAGATCTGTCGAGAGACTATTCCTCCCGAATCGGACTGTTTAAACATTCATAAAGCTGGGGAGCATGAAAATCGCATGTGCTTATGATGTATACGAATGGCCGACATCGACCGAATTAGGCTAACACACAAGCACATTTTCATGATCGAATGTGTCTGAGTGATAATTTAGGTGTTATTCCTGAAAATAGAGTTTAACTGGTGTGAGCAGTTTATCGTGACCATCAGTGTTTAGCGCACAACACATTTACTTTTATCATACCCGATTCAACGCATCTCCATAAAGCAGGTTCCTACGCTGCATCTAATCCGTCTTTCCTCAAAATCATTATTTTCTAACTAATTTGTTCGGTCATCGATGGCGAAAATTCAATTGAACACTCAAACAAGACGATTTTTGAAACATCGTGGATGCAGAAATTTTCCACACCCACATCACAACAATGTTGAAATAACCCGAAGCAGCTTAGGACTGATAAATTGTTATTTCCATTCAACTATAATGTTTTACTAATACATCCTTTTCAATGTGAATCATCTCCGTGGATAACATGTGTTGTGTGCAGCTGTATTTAATAGCCGAAACGAATGCACGCTTAATATAAAAAACGTTTTTGGTCAAACCTCAAAACTATTTGTTATGAGGGTATGATGTTTGTTAAGACGTTTAGTTGCGAGAGATGTTAAGTTGTTTAATTTTCGAATAGGAATTAAGATGTTGGACATTACTAGATTGCACATGCGACGACAACACTTTACCGCTTAAAATAATTGAGTAATCTTTCCAGTTTATTGTTTATTACGAAATGCATTTTCGTGTCTAGGCAATCGCAGGTTGACAATAAAGACTAATATAATGGTATACAGCGCGTGCTAATCAAATGCGTTACTGTACGGTAGTGAAACTTCAAAAAACTACGCAAGCCAGGAGAGGGAGCCGGATGCTTTCCGTCACGAAGTATCCGTAGTATCTTGATCATATTGTAAATTGCCAACGTGAATAATATTAAATTGACTTATAAAGCTGGTCTACAGAACATGTTCTCCCTCCCAACGCAGCGCCGCATACGTAACTTGGTCAAGTCTAGATAACAGAAAATAATCGTAGTCGTAAGATTTTATTCTTTGGTAGGTGGAAATCAAGGTTGGACCATTGGGAACACCGCATATGCGGTAAGAATCAGTTGGGAAAAGATATATGTAAGAATTTTGCAATGACGCTGATAGTTAGGAAGAAATTTCTGATGACAGTTCACCTGAAAAAGATTGCATTCAGCGTCGTCTGCAGGCTGGGGAGTAGTAGATACATTATTTGCCAGAGGAACGCAGGTCATGCCGCCGGTATGCTAAAGACGCTGACGAACGTTTGACAACATTGTTTTACTGTACATAACAATTGATTTTGATACACACTCTCCGTTGATTCGTGTTCCGTGATTGCTTCCCCGTACCTCCGTGCATTTTTGGCTACCGCGATAAATCTCCATCTCCTGAGCCTTTTCTTCAACATTCTCGGGGATATTATTGTAGTGGTCAGTCTATTACAAAATGGTGAGCATGAGGTAATACACGAATCCTTTGTTTAACTCTTCACATATGAAGCATGTATTTCGTGTTATTCGCGATTGCTTCCATGAGTTACTATCTTGTCAAGGATATCAAGTCATACAGCATGCATGTGCTCACGTGTCTCGGTCCAGGTCAATTAATCATTCAAGGTACGTGAACCCAGATAATGTTAGCTTTCCCAGGTATAATGCTAGTGACATTTTAACTCGTTTTCGCCCGGAGCTCAGGAATCGTGTCGATACTGAAGAAAGAAAAATCTATGTCAAGCTGTTGTTTCATCTTTATGCATCACAGGACTTGAACCAATGCGTCACACGAAGACAACGTCAAAGGTTAGAATTAGACACTGTACAGCCTTTAATTGTGCGGTATCCTACCTGGAACCGGGCTTGTGGTTTTAAACAATCATAAGTGATTTAAAATATTATAGCCAGTTCAACTCAAAAGGAATTACATTGATTTCGGGAATTTCGTTGTGAAAACGTTGGTTTACGGAGTCCGTATATAAACGATTAGCAACTATGTCAAATGGATAGAAGTCAAAGTACGTTTCTGTCCGAATGTTCTATTAACTGTTGACCCAGCTACGACTTTAATCACATTCAACGCTCGGTATCCGGTCAAGACGAGTTTTGCGCTGCGATTGACACCCTCAATACAATTGCATAATTATTGCTTTCATCTTTCAAATTTCAATATGTTACCGGCTATCCAATCAGTTTTTTTGTTAAAACGATAAAATCTCACGCCAGCATATATGTCGTAGATGACACCTCGAATCCGTACTTACATTGTATTTCTCAAGCGATTGTCTGCCAAACAATTTGAAAAACTTTATGCCCACCAGACCAACCGTGCGGAATGCTTTGTATGATAACAGTCACAATGATGTGAACAAAATTCTATTCCGCCAAACTGTTTATACCAGAAATTTTGAATAATCATTTACTTGATATTTGTGGACGAACAATTAAACATATATTCCCGTACATTGATCTAATGTTCACTTAAATTATATAAATAATAAACTGTTTTAAACTGTTTCGATCCATGTGCAGCTGCTCACAATAATATTTTACCTAATAATCACCACGCGTTTTGATCATCCATGTCAATTAACATTCCTGGTATGAGTGCCTCCGAAAGTGGTCGCAGAGCACCACTCAGCATAACTCAATGGGTTATAGAGATGCACAATACCATCGCAACACGTTAAGGTCAAGTCACTGCGCGATTGTTTAGTCCCGATGAGAGTCGCGGTGAAGTGGATCGAGGTCACTAGTCATCGACGCTCAATTCAAGGTCACTCGTCCAACTGACAATGGTTGATTTCGTTTGAGTAGCATTTTAAATGTTCTGGTTAATTTGACCATAACTAATCCTACCTTTTGCATGTTTCACAAAGCAACCAAGGAATTTCTCGCCTACTTTAATCCAATTTAATTCGGAAAACAACTGATTCGAATGGAAATTTTACTTTGGAGGATCACAAATTCAAAATACGATAGAAAATGTTACTGTGAAATAAATCTTTGCAATACCCTAGCACTGTTTGATGAAATTTTCTGCGTAAATAGATAATAATTGTGTGATGCTCCAGATTTTTGTCACGGTTTTCAAAATTCATCGATACAACATTATAAAGAGTAACATGAATATAAAAGAAGAAGAAGAAGAAAGAAGAAAGCTCTTATCGTTGACCACACGAGTTGCGAAGGTTGCCAACACATAACATGTGAAAATTTTAGTTGAATAATGCCAATATAAATATGCCAGCTACAACATTGTCGTAATCATCTTGCGATATCACATATTTTATTCAACGTCCAATTTCTTTATCAGCATTCATATATTCTTGTTGATTTTCTTCACTTTTCGCTTATAATTATTCTACTCCTTTTTGCTTGGCTTTTACTTTCTTAATTTTTCCAAGTATCGTGATCTTTGGTTTCTTCACCTATGTTATTTTGCATTTCGACTGCTTATTCCATTCTTGTAACGTTGATCTGAAATCTATAACAATTAGAATAACTTCGCTTTTTGTTTTTGAATCATTTGCCTTTGTCGTCTAATCAGCACCCGTAAAACTCCTTTTACATTTTTGTAGAATAATAACTCGATGTCAACCACCGTACTGCTGATAAACTTTGAATTCTGTATGTTTCAATAACCCTACAAAGTGATACTCTAATAGATTTTCCTGGGTGCTATGTAACTAATCTTCCATTATTACAATAGTATATGGTTCCCAATTGGCATCGTTCCACTGATTTATGCCCATTGGTGTGAGATCTGTCAAGAGACTATTCCTCCTGGATCGGACTGTTTAAACATTCATATAGACGGGGAGCATGAAAATCGCATGTGCTTATGATGTATACGAATAGCCGACATTGACCGAATTAGGCTAACGCACAAGCACATTTTCATGTTCGAATGTGTCTGAGTGATAATTTCGGTGTTATTACTGAAAATAGAGTTAAACTGGTGTGAGCAGTTTATCGTGACCATCAGTGTTTAGCACACAACACATTTACTTTTATCATACCCGATTCAACGCATCTCCATAAAGCAAGTTTTTACGCTGAATCTAATCCGTCTCCCCTTAAAATCATCATTTTCTAACTAATTTGTTCGGTCATCGATGGCGAAAATTCAATTGAACACTCAAACAAGACGATTTTTGAAACATCGTGGATGCAGAAAATTATCCACACCCATATCACAACAATGTTGAAATAACCCGGAACGGCTTAGGACTGATAAATTGTTGTTTCCATTCAACTATAATGTTTTACTAATACATCCTTTTCAATATGAATCATCTCCGTAAATAACATGTGTTGTGTGCAGCTGTATTTAATAGCCGAAACGCATGAACGCTTAATATAAAAAAAGTTTTTTGGTCAAACCTCAAAAATATTCGTTATGAGGGTAACATCCGAATGTACGTTATGTAATACTTTCATAATGAACCTCCATCCGGACAAAAATTCGATTCCCGGTACAAGCGCTGGGAGTACATCTTTCAGCATGATCTTAGCAGCAAGAATCCAGCCTGTAAAGCACGTTTGCTGGTCAAGAAGCTCAGCACGGTTGAACACGTATGTTTTACCAATTGCATCTTGTTGAAACAACCCGAAGATCTCAACTTTGAGGAAACGGTTGCAGTTAAAAATACTTGTATTTCAGAATGGATGAGTTTGGTTTCCACACTGCCGAATATTTCCATCGCGTTTTTAAAACATCCGTTCAGGGTAAGTGGAGAGTGTATTTAAATAAACAAGTGTTGTAATATCATATTTACATAATTAATACATTTGAGAGCTCGAACGATGCTGTGATATGTGTTAATAATTCTTTTGTGGTTTGATGACGATAAAGATATGATTGACTAGTTGAAGATCCGACAGTTTAGACGATAATGAACTCAATAACATCTGCATCTGTTAGACTTGACAAACTACGTAAACCAGACAATAGATTACTTTGAGGAAAAGGATTGACTTGTAGCATCATTTTGATAACTGTTAGCATGCAACAGTAAATCATTTATTCTTTCTTGGTTTAACCTATCACCTATCACAATTAAATTATTGGGGTTGACTTCTCAGTGGAGACTGATGCTAATAAGCGGTTTAGCTTGTTTATCAGCCTGTTGACTCTTGGATTGTTCGTGTCTCATGCTATCGCACGCTAAACCTATAGATATATACCGATTGTAAACGACGAGTGGAAACTATATAATTTACAGTATGTCAGTAACATTTGAACCATACACGCAAAATACTGACAGAAGTGATGTAATCCCATTCACTGAACATTCTTTACATCTTGACAATATCGTTAATAGCAAATTGACTAATGCTGCATTACTTCATAATGCCGGTGAATCGAACGATTTACTCTACTTTAACAACGCCACATTAACTGGCTAGCTCATATGTACAGGAAGGTTAATGGTTGTATTTAGTATGATCAAATATATGGGGAGTTCAAATCAGGATGCTTATCTAAAAGCAGATTATACTTGCGATACAATGATGCTAATAATGAAGTAACCAATTCTCTTCTCAATGAAGCTACGAGCTTAGAAAGCATGCTTTTGACAGCGCACTTCAAATATACTACGTGAAACATCAGCAATAATTTGAAGAATAGCAGACTTTATTCCCAAATGCAGACTTTGTATCATGACATCAACATTCTACGATGTCTTTTCGCATTAAATGTCCAAGGGTGTGTTGCATAGTTCACAACTGGGTAAACATATATAGGGTATTTTGACAATAAATGCAGCTGGAAACCTCGACATTTTTCTGAATAAAACTAGTACGATGTATTCACGCTTCTAAATGTTTTACATTTTAGCAGAAAAATATATCTAGATCTTTCCAAGATAAACATTCCCAAGTAAAATTGACAAAAGGGATGGTTTAGCGACTTGTAACATTTTACATCGTACAGATTGCGGAAGATTATTTATTATTATTATGAACGGTATTGGACCAAGTACTGAAATTTATTGGTCAGCGATCGTGACTTCAATATTTCGGGGAATTCTGCGCTGAATTCTCACTTCTGCTTTGCGTCCGTACAGGTAACTTGTGAAAAAAACAACAGCGATTGATGTTATTGCCAACATCCTGGTGCTGATTCAGTAGTAAAGAGAGTTCGTCTCGCTCTAAATCAATTGATATATCTAAGAAAACTGCATGAACTCAACGCCCAAAGTCTAATGTTTGTATCTATTTTTTTAATTTTGTAGGCAAGTTAGTCAAGTATGGCTAGAAATTTCTAAATCAATGTTGTGTCCTAGAAAGATTGTAGTGCTTCTCGAGTAGGCTGATAACACTCGCCTACATCAAGCATTTCAAAACTTTAGAAACCACTAAAAGGAGCGTGACATGGTGATTATTTGCAGAATTCGATAGACTAAAACTTTATCGATCGGTGTATCAACTCCTGTTTTCAAGTCAACTATTACGATGCCCGTATTCATTGAGTGATTATGTAAAACACGTAGTAGGCCACAAAGATCGACTTCGCATAACACTAGAAAAGCAGAATTCATTTTCATCTTTCATAGAAGATTTGTTGTATGTGCGATGCGTAAATGATTTCGCACAACCGTGAAATTCACATCGAAATCAATAAGGGTTTCGACCTCTATTGAACATGACAAAAATATTGGCAAAGATTAACAGTTTGGACAAATGACGCGCATATAATATTGCCAAGGCATCAGCTGTATACTTTGTAGCATCTGCAGATCCACATTAGTGGCATTGTTTAAAATAGCACAGAGTATCATAGAATGTCTTGCTATCTTATCTATCATGAAAATTATTATGATATATCTCATCCTGAAAATCAAAGGACATCACCTTGTTTTGGACATTTCAACAGTTTTTCCTAGATAAGTCTGTTTGAGGGATCCCGAGCGTAGCGCATGCCGAATTTCGCATTGCTATTTAGATTGGAAAGTGCCTGCGAATTGGTTAAACAAATGTTATAGAATTTCTTTCCGGAATTTAGTCTGCGTTTCATTCTATTTTTATATCGATGTGTCTTACATAACGGAAAACATGTTTATGTGGATTCGTAGTTTCGGAATGCCTTTCGTCCCGCATATCCAGTGATTCACGAATGACAAATCAATCAAACATTCTGATGAGTGTGGCCTAATTTGATGGCTTTTTGAGCCCCATACACTAATTAGAGGATCAACCCGATGTGGTGCTTTAATGGGTTATATAATGGGTTACTGCAGTGAATCAACTGCTATTTATTCGTACTTTTAAAACATAGTGTGTAACACAAATATTTTTTTGTTTCGCTTTACTGACTATTATCTACCGAGTATTACTAATAAATATTTTGTAACTGTGTTTATGTAATATAATCAATAAAACCAATGCACACTGATTACTTTCGTTAAATATTTACTCAGTACTCATCCTTTTCATAGTTAGAGAAATGAATAATTTTATTGGCCCATAACATCTTACCTAGATGAGGTCTGAAACACACTTTCTCCGGTTTATCGCCCAGAGATTAAATTCCGAATTGACTCCAACGTAAGGCTCCAACCTTGCTGAAGTGGCGATCCTTTTACAAAATGGTTATTGATGTTGTCGTGTAAATTGTCAATGATAGATTGCTTTGATGCATGGCATTGACTGCTTTGTCCAAACTACCCTGCTGATGTCACTCTACCATGGTGTAAATATGAATACGATGTTTGATTAAAATATTTAGGCTCGTCATTGCTGTGGGTGCTAATAATTCTGCATTATTCTGATATATCAATCCGCGTTAATCCGAGCCATTGTTTCTTGGTCGTAAGGTAGTTAAACAATTGATAACATGTTATGCTGTTTAAGTTGATGATCACAATGAAGTGAACAAAATTCTATTTCGCCAAACTGCTTATACCAAAAATTTTGAATAATCATTAATTTGATATTTGTGGACGAACAATTACACATATATTTCTGTACATTGATCTAATGTTCACTTAAATTATATAAAAATAATCTGTTTTAAACTCTCTCGATCTCGGTACCAATGCTTACAATAATATTTTGCCTAATTATCACCACGTGTTTTAATTATCCATGTCAATTAACATTCCTGGTATGAGTGCCTCCGAAAGTGTTCGCAGAGCAACACTCAACAAAACTCAATTGGTTATAGAGATGCACTATACCATCGCAACACGTTAAGGTCAAGTCACTGCGCGATTGTTTGGTCCCGATAACAGTCGAGGTGAAGTGGATGGAGGTCAACTAGTCATGACTCTCACATCAAGGACACTCGTCCAACTCACAATCGTTTATTTCGTTTGAGTAGCATTTTAAGTGATCTGGTTAATTTGACCCTAACCCTTTTAAACATTATACAAAGCAACCATTGAAATTTTTGTCTGCGTTTACCCATTTTAATTCGGACATCAAATGATTCGATTGCAACGTTTATTTGTTTGGATCAGAAATTTAAAATCAGATAAAAATATTACTGTAAAATAAATGTTTGGAATACATTAAAAATTTTTCATGAAATTGTCTGTGTAAAATTATGACGATTATGTAATGCTCCAGATAAAAAATTACTAAGAGTAAGGGATATGAAAGCTCTTATTATTTTTTACACCAGTTGGGAAGGTGTCCAACACATAAAATGCCACCTAAAAGATTGTCGTAATCAACTCACAATGTCCTATATTTTATTTCACGTCTAAATACTTTATCAGCTTTCATATATTTATGTTCATTTTCTTCTTTTTTCCGCATGTCCTTCTTCTTCTTCTTCTTGCTTGGCATTTTTTAAGTTTTTCGAGTTTTGCCGTACTGCTGATAAACTTTGAATTCCGTATGTTTTAATTACCCTGCAAAGTGATACTCAAATACATTTTACAGGGTGCTATGGAATTAATCTTTCATTTTTTAAATATTATATGAGTTACAGCACAATTATTGTTCCCTGGTAAACCTTCATTTTATATAATAAATATATAATTGAATCGCTGATTCCCAAAAAATAAGCATTATTAAATATATGTATCAATAGTGCCATATGTTTATTAAACATAACCGTTAATATTTTTTTATAAAATTCATATATTTTGCTTTCTGAATTAGCACGTGTATACGATATTTTTCAATTTCTTTTCTGCTTTATGAGATATCCAGCAACCTTCGTCATCAATGTACCCGCGAGTGAAGATCATAAACACAATTGTACCATTCACATCGCATAAGCACATGCCATCCTCTACTTTTATTTTACAAATAAATTTGAAAGTCTTCTGGGCGCAGATGAGCAGAAACTACTAAGATGTTGAAGTGTGTTTGGAGAGTTCGCTCATTATGTTTTTGTGTCTACTCATCACTACAAAGTCTTGCGAAATATTCACAAAGCTTATCACAACGGTCCACATTGGAAGTACTGGACTCGAGTTTCGCTCCTATTAGAGATCATCAGCATTGCATATCCTTTCTCGGGTCTGACTCGAACCCTTGACCTTCGCCATTGTAGTCTCATGCATTACGGCCTGAGCTACCGACGCCCGTTTGACCGATCGCGATGAAATTTTCACGAATGTCTCTCCAGATTGTCACATATAAGTAACGTCATGCCCGACACAATGAGAATGAGCCAGCAACTACTGTTGTGGTCGTCCAACCTAGCTGATCTCCTCGTCTGGTCTTCCCACCCGATACAGCATAGGCAAACACTGATTAGATCTGACGGGCGTTGTTGTTGTTGAATTGTCTTAGGAGAGTTTGTTCATTATGTTTTTGTGTCTACTCATCAGTACCAAGTCTTTCGAAATAATCGCAAAGCCTAATATTTAACACGTGTTTTGATCTTCCATGTGAATTAACTTTCGTGGTATGAGTGCCTCCGAAAGTAGTTGCAGAGCACCACTCAACATAACTCAATTATATATAGATATGCACTATACCATCGCAACACGTTAAGGTCAAGTCACTGCGCGATTGTTTGGTCCCGATAACAGTCGAGGTGAAGTGGATCGAGGTCAACTAGTCATGGACGCTCACTTCAAGGACACTCGTCCAACTCACAATCGTTTATTTTGTTTGAGTAGCATTTTAAACTGTCTGGTTAATTTGACCCTAACTAATCATATCTTTAAAACATTACACAAAGTAACCTTAGAATATTTTGTCTGCAATTACCCATTTTAATTCGGAAATCAACTGATTCGAATGCAACATTTATTTTGGATGATCAGAAATTCAAAATACGATAAACATGTTACTGTAAAATAAATGTTTGGAATACATAACTTTTTGGTGAAATTGTCTGTGTATAATTTTGAAGATTATGTAATGCTCCAGATATTTCTCATGGTTTTCAAGATTCATCGATAAAAATATATTAAGAGTAACAGGAAAATAAAAGCTCTTATCAATGACCTAATGGGTTGGGAAGGTTAACAACACATAAAATGAGAAAGTTTTAGTTAAATAATACAAACATAAATATGCCAGCTACAACATTGTCGTAATCAACGCAAAATATCACATATTTTATTTCACGTCCAATTACTTTATCAGCTTTCATATATTGTTGTTCATTTTCTTTATTTCCGCTTGTCCTTTTTCTGCTTCTGCTTGCTTGGCTTTTTACTTTTTTGAAGTTTCGCGATCTCTGATTTTGTCACCTTTTTAATTTTGCCATTCGGCTGCTTATTCCCTTATTTTACAGTTGATCTGAAATCGATAACATTTAGATTATACTTAGCTCGTTGTTTTTAAATCATTTGCCTTTGCCGTCTAATCAGCACCTTTGAAACTCCTTTCAAATGATTGAAGAAAAATGACTTGATGTCAACCACCATACTGCTGATAAACTTTGATTACTGTATGTTTTAATTACCCTGCAACGTGATAGTGAAATAGATTTTGCATTTTGCTATGGAACTAATCTTTCATTTTTACAATTGTAAACGAATAACTGCAAACTTATCGTTCCATGTAAACCCTTTATTTCAATTAAGAAATATATACTTGAATCACCGATTCCCAAAAACTACATCGACAAATATATGTAATAATAAAGCCCTATGTTCCTGCAACATAAGCGACAATAATTTGCTATAAAACTCGTATATTTGGCTTTCTAAAGTGGCACATGTCTCTCATCATTTTCTATTTATTTTCAGATTTATAAGATAGCCAGCAACAATCGTAATCAATATACCCGCGTGTAAAGATCGTAAACACAATTGTGCCATTCAAACCGCATAAACACATGCCATCCCCTACGTTTATTGTTCACATAAAGTTAAAAGTCCTCTGGGCGCAGATGAGCAGAATATGACGCATAGATTTACTGTTTTTCGCGATTGCATAGATGAGTTTATATCTTGTCATGAATATCCAGTCATACAGCATGCATGTGCTCACGTGCCTCGGTCAATGCCGATTAGGATAAGGGACTATCTTACTGATAGACACGTCCATGTTCGCGTTGGCAGCACCTTATCTGGAAAAATAGACGTCACGGGTGGAGTTCCGCAAGGCTCGGTGCTTGGAGCTTTTCTATTCTTGGTGTATATGAACGATATAGTAGAGTATATTGGATGCAACTTGATACTATTTTCCGATGATATTAAAATTTGGAAACGTGTCAGGTCTGTTAATGACTGCATGGCATTACAACCGGATCTAATCATCTTATTTCGTTGGTCCCAGTTAAATGTGTCATCATTTAACCCTGCGAAATGTAAAATGCATCAGCTTGGAAAATCTCTGCCCACAAGTATCAGCTTGACACGCAAGATCTCGTCTGCACCACAGCAGAAAAAGATCTTGGTATCTGGCTTTGGTTTACCCTCATCCTGGACAACATTGCCGGATGGTGTACAATAAAGCTTGTCGTATGTTGAGTCTTCTTAAAAAAATATTCCGGAGTTTCACGCCCGAAACCCTACCCCGGGTAATTAACACCTATATACGTCCTGTTATGGAATATTCGGTCCAAGCCTGGGCACCATGGCTGAGGAAGGATTTCGAACTACTCGACAGGATTTATCATCGTGCTACAAAGTTGGTCTCCCTGTACAGAAATTTGCCTTTCACAGAGCGAATGTTAAAACTGAAGCTACACGATTTTACCCAACGGCGGATACGCAGTGAACTTATGTTTACCTTCAAAATCCTGCCTTACGTAAACCATCCCCTTAAACGCTTGCTAAAGCCCAATGACCTTACTCGAACACGAAGACATTCAATGGCTTCAAGCATTCGGCATTCTCGATTGGATATACGTCGTAATTTTTTCTCGGTAAGAATTTGTTTCACTTGGAACTATTTGCCTGAAGAAATCACACGATCAGAATCTGTTGAGGTTTTTGCTTCCAAACTCGATGAGTTTATGACGAACCATGCGGTATGCGAGTTTCCCTAATGATTTTTCAGATATTTTATATTTTTTATATATTTTTTAAACCTTCCATATACCTTGTCATCCTATAGTTATTGTTAAGCTTAATGCTTTTTCTACCATACCATTCTCTGAGTACATAGTTCTGAATCATTCACGGTACGTGTACTAAGATGCTGTCAGATATCCCAGGCCTAGGCAGATATCATAAATGTATAATGTTAGTGAGATTTCATTCTGTTCTCGCACAAAGCTCAGCAATGGTGGCAAAACAGAGGACGGGAAATGTGTGCAAGTTTGCCTAATGTATCACAGGAATGGAACCAATGTACCACATTATGATAGCGTCAAAGGTTAATATTTGACAGTGTCCAGCCTTCAAATTTGCGGTATTTTACCCGCGAGTGATATTGTAGTTTTAAAAAATCATACGCAATATTATTGCCAGTTTAACTCGATAGGTATCGCTTTAATTCGGGGATTCGTTTTGAAAACTTTCTTTTACGGAGATTTGTATGTAAAATTTTAGCAACAGTGTCAAATGGATAGAAGTTAAAGTGCGTTCCCGACCGAAGTCCCTATTGAATGTTCAACTTGATTTGACGTGAATCGCAATTATTACCCCTTCGTTTTCAAATTTCATTATTGCATGAATTAGCAAAGTGAACATAAACAGAAATACCGGACATCCTTTCTGGACGAATATTGTGATTGGGAATGAGGGTCAAAGGTCGTTATAAACCCGCACCAAGACAACCCAAGATAATTTATGGTGTTTTTGCAGAGTGAAAATGAACTAGAAGGTATACTTTAATCTGCATACTTGTTGCCAGACAGCTAAGGAAAAACACCACCAATCTTTGTTGACATAACCTTGTCAGAAGGACCGAAATCAGCAGTAAACAATAACATTCGGAAAGTAAACGAGCGTGACAGTCGAAGTCTTATAAGCATGAATGGTACTTAAGGTGCTGATAATCCAGTTGCAAAGCGTAACTTCAAACACGACATACAACAATGGAAATATTGACGCTGTCCAAGCGAACAAAACAGCTGCTTTTAATAACTTTAGGATCCCGACATCACCGAGATACGAAGGTAAACCTCAGCGCTCACTCAAACTGACCTGCTGACTGTACCGGATTCAGCGAATAAAATTACCTACCTACCGACTCATGCCAAGTCTTACCTATAAGTTTATCTCATGAACCGTCCTTGCTATCAGCATCGGCTGTCTCACATACGAAGCTCCAATTGGACTCAGTGACCACTTAGTTATTACGTTTGATTATATTTTCCAGGCAATAGGAAAAAGTGACATCAACAAGGTGATTGGAAAAATTGAATTTTCACAACATAAAACTACTGCTAAGAACGCCACAGACACTGGTCTTAAGTCCGATAGCATGCAGGATCAGTGGCGGTGGATGATAAACAAACTTGAATTTGCCGTTGAAATGCACTCTCATCTTGTTTTAATGGTGCAAAAAGGATATACTTTCAAGCTAAGTAGCCGAACATGAAAATGTTAACTTTGCGAAATGCTGCATTGCGGCTCATCGACATGATACCACTTTCGAGAGTTGGAAGACATTCCGTTTGCTGAGAAATCAGGTTGACGAACATGTTGTTAATGACAAATTGAATTATCAAAAACATTTACTCAACAAAATAAGATCGAACTCCAAACATTCTTTATCAGATCATAAACAAATGGTCTAGGGTGAAACCAGGGGTTCGCCTTCTAAATACACGTGATGGGACAAACAATCACAGCATCGCAATCTGCAGAAGTTCTAGACCATTCCTTCCACATTGTCTTCAGCCTACGAAACGCCATTATCTGGCAATCAACTCCCGTAATCTCACCTGAAAACGTTTTACATCTACTAACTATTACCACGGACAGTATCCTCCGCACATTGATAAATCTCAACATGAACGAATCTCCCGGAGCTGAAGAAATTACCCAGCTGATCCATAAAAAACTGTGGTTCTAATTTGTGTACGCCCCAGACCTACTTTTCTAACATCTAAACTAAGGTTTCGTTCCCTGCGATTAGAAGAATGGCATTATACCCTAATCTGCAAAGCAGGGAACCGTTCCGAAGTATCTAAGTATTGACTATTGAAACTACGACAGGTGATCTCCTAAATGATGAATCGCCTCGTAGCAAACAGCGTCACATTACATCTGAAGGACAATTGCTTGCTCGCAGTCGAACAAAACGGCTTCAGTAAAAACCACTCTTGCACTTCAAACCTTCTACTGTCCCTCGATTACTGAACACAAACTGGAGACAAAGGTCTCGCCATATAGGCGTGTTATATTGATATATTCAAAGCTTTCAACCGTGTCGACCACAATCTGTTACTGCAAAAAATGGAACAATGTGGTATCAAGGGTACACTATTAGCTGGGTTTGAGGATTATCTCTGTTACTGTGTCATTAAAGTGAAGGTTGATGGTGTTTTGTCACGACACACTGCAGTAACGATTGGAATGCCTCGGGATCAGTGATTTGACCAATCATTTTTCGGATTTATGTAAACTAGTATGCAGCAAAATCTTGTTAATCACGGACGACATCAAGCTGTTGACACAGGTATGCAGGACAGTAGATTGCAGATAGCTTCAGCTGGACCTAGATGCATTACAGCAACGGTCAGTTAGAATTAAACTACTTTTTAATTTCAGAAAATGCTAGGTATTGACTGTTGGAAGACATTTCGTGTTCTATAAAACCCTTGGTTCCCATATTCTTGAAAGCACTGACAAGCAAAAGAAATTGGGTGAGTAGGTGAGCAGCAAGTTGAAACCGTCACATAACGCCACAGCTGTCTATAAAAAGACGTCAAGAGTAGTGATTCTGTTAAACCGCTTGTTCGGAAATTTCACGAAGCAAACTGTTCATCGTATAAGTAATACGTACTGGAGGTCAACCATGGAGTATGCGGTTCAGGTTTGGTCACCATGGCTACATAAGGACATCAGACCTTTGCAGAGAATATATCATTGTACCACCAAGCTCGTACGTGATATAAAGCACAAACAATACGAAGATTGGATTACAAGCCTTAATCATTTCGACTCTCGCTACCGTTGTCTTAGAGGCGATTTGATTCGTATGTTCCATATGCTACATACCCCTAACAATTCCCTGAATAAACAGTTCACAAGACTACCACCCCAAACCAGCCGGAGTCATGAATATCCAGTGCTTATTCGCAAATCGAGACTGAACCGTCAAAGGTAATTTTTATGTACGTGTATGCTTAGCCTGGAACTCCCTACCCCGTAACGTTGCACATTCACCCAACTTGGATATATTCAAATCGAACTTACACAACATTATGTCGACCCATATAAACGTTAAATCTATTTATTCTTCACAATAAAAGCTTTGAAGCCATGCATCGAAGTAAACTATACATCTTTACCCCATCTAACCGACACAAAACAATTTCCGCCTGTATATTTTTACGTGATTACTGAACTCCTCATTAAGCAAACAAATCCCTCTTTTACTGCATATGTTATTTGTAATTCCGATATTATTCTGTGGTTTTTCAAGCTATGTGCCTTTAAGACCATTGCATTAACCATTTGGCTACGGTAATTGATTTACGCAACTTATGATATGTTTCTGTTATTCTCCTTAATTATGGCATAAATAAAACACATGATTAATTTTTATAGATCAGATGCCAGACGCCGCCTAAAAAGTGCAGTCCGGTGGTAAGCGAAGGTAACGACGGGAGCTACTGAGCAATCGACTGCTTGTTTGAGGTTGTCGCTAGAGTTACCGCCATAGACAAAGTATTAAATTCAATTGAATTGAATTCAGATGCATGAGCATAAATGGACGCGACATGTTGCAATAATTTTGCATAACGCGTTTAGACAGAAAGTGTTAAACAGGACATTTCCAACAAATGAATCAAATGCTCTGTTGAAATCTAAGATGACGGTCATCATCGGCTGTCGTGAAGTGTGCGGCAGATCTAAGATCACTCGAAAGTAAAACTGTGGTCGACACCGACTATGCCAGGCCGAAAGCCAGCTTGTTGCTCTCAGTTCTGTGATTTTCTGTGCGATGTTAATCTTGAAAGACATATCCAGTGCGACGTTGGAAATAATTGTGTGGTCTCATAATCCGTGTTATTTAATTCCAATTTTCACCGGCATTTGCACACAGGGCAACTGGTAGCGAGTTACTCAAGTTGGTCCTATGAATTTATTGAATTGCGGGCTGAGAGTATTTTATGACCGCAACGCGTTTTCCATTTGAAGGCTTCGTAACGGAGAACTTTAGCGAGAACCTAGATCGCACAAGAACATGATCTGAATCTATGCAGGTATTCCGAATGTAGCGGCTGTCCTCAATGCAACCTCTCCAGCGAGCCCTTGTGACGATATGGCCTATTTGGGCTAGACGTTGGCTATCATCGGCGAGCGCCATGTGACACATTAACGTATTTCAGGACTAATTAATTCGCTACTAAGAAATAATCTATAGTTTGCACGAAATTTATTAAACCGTTTAACATTAACTGTGCGTTAGCCTTCAAGACCAAACATGCCATCTGATTGTTATACATAAGTATCCAAGCGACCCAGTCTGACATTCACATCTCCCGCTAAAACAACAATTTCGGATCTGTTTTCACGTCGCGAAAGTGCATAAAAACTATATAAGGTGAGTGCCAATGCAGCTTGCTGGCCA
Organism: Atriophallophorus winterbourni; assembly: GCA_013407085.1. Classification (NCBI taxonomy): domain Eukaryota; kingdom Metazoa; phylum Platyhelminthes; class Trematoda; order Plagiorchiida; family Microphallidae; genus Atriophallophorus; species Atriophallophorus winterbourni. The sequence continues at coordinate 69,140 of JACCGJ010024996.1, forward strand.
GCTGCATGAGAGTTCTAACATTAATGGCTTCTATGTAAGCAGAGGATCGTGGTTTTAGAAAGTGATCTGTATGTACGCAAAATGAGAATATTCTTAGCATATTTAACGCGGTCTTTTAAAAGTTTGGGAATGACAGTCGGAGAGTTAAGATTGGATGGATGATGAGAAAAGTCATAATCAATTAGAATTTCAGGAGTAGCAATAGCTTGTTATCGCGTTCCCGCCCTACTGTATGCAGGAGGTAAGGCTGCCCTGTTGATTTTGCGAGACGGCTTTTACATTATTGAGCTGAGTTTTATAGTTATTGTCCTCTTTGTGTGCGGACTGTGATAATGTCAAGTTGTCCATATCTAGACAGAAGAACAATTGGGGCTCTCGGCAAATGCCTTTGGCTAAAAAGCCTGACCCACAAAGCAGCCGACTGGGTTGTGTCCCAGTGAGTCTGAACTATGTCTATTGATATTTCTGTTATGAGTGCCTCCTAGGTGCCCACACAAAATCACTCAGAATAGCTTAATGTGTTATCGAGATGCACTATCCTGTCGCAACACGTTAAGTTCCTGTCACTGCGCGATGAAGTGAAATTAATCGCATCAGGTTCATTGTTCGGTCCTGATACCTGACGAGGTGAAGTAGCTCGTGGTTAACTAGTTATCGACGATCACTTCAAGGACACTCGTCAAATTCACAACCGTTCATTTCGTTTAAGTAGCATTAAAATGATCTGGTTAATTTGACCCTAACTTATCCTAACTTTTAAACATTATACAAAGCAACCATGGGAATTTTTGTCTGCGTTTACCCATTTTAATTCGAAAATCAACTGATTCGAATGCATCGTTTATTTGGGATGATCAGAAATTCCAAATCCGATAAAAATATCACTGTAAAATAAATGTGTGGAATACATTAGAGCTTCTTTATGTAATTATCGGTGTATAATTATGACGATTATCTGATGCGGAATGTAATGTGTATTAAATTAGAGATTCTTGATTAAATTATCTGTGTTTAATTATAATGACTATGTAATGCTCCAGGCTATTGTCATGCTATTCAAAATTCTTCGATAAAAATCATTAAAAGTAACAGAGATATGAAGACATTTATCATTGACCCCACAAGTTGTGAAGGAGGCCAAACATAAAATGAAAACAATAAATACAACCAATATAAAAAATCAACCTATAAAATTTCGTAATCAAATCACAATATCACATTTTTAACTTACTCCCTTTTAGTTTTTCAGCTCTTATATCCTCTTGCTCTTTTTCTTCTTTTTCAGCTTCTTCTTTTTTGACTTTTTATTTTTTTGTTTTTCTTGAGTTTCGGGCTCTTTTTCGCTTTCACCTTTTTTATTTTGCCTTTCGGTTGCTTTTTTTTCTTTCGCGATCTTTGTTTGTTTCACTTTTGTAATTTTGCCATTCCGTTGCTTATTCCTTTTTTTTACCGTTGATCTGAAATGCATAACATTTCGATTAGACTTAGCTTGTTGTTTTTAAATCATTTGCCTTTGCCGTCTAATCGGCAACTTTGAAACTCCTTTAACATTATTGTAGAAAAAAGGCTAGATGTCGACCACTGTTCTGCTGATAAACGTTGAATTATCTATGTTCAAATTGCCCCGCAACGTGATAATCAAATAGATTTTAAAGGGTGCCACGGCATTGTTGTTGGCCTCCGTCGGTCGATGTCGAACATGGATGTACATCACATCGCGTGAATTTCATGTTTTGCAACTTTTTGAATGACTAAACAGTCCGATTCGGGAGGAACAATCTCTCCCGCAGCGCTTGCAGACATGGCATTAATCTTTTTTTAACAATAGTATGTGAGTAACTGCACACTTATTGTTCCGTGCTAAACATTCATTTTATATAATAAATATATACTTAAATCGCTGATTCCCGGAAACTACATCGATAAATATATGTAAAAATAGAGCCTTATGTTTCTTCAACATAACCGATAATAATTTGTTATAAAAATCATATATTTTGCTTTCTAAATTAGCACATGTATCCGATTATTTTCCGTTCATTTTCTGAATTATGAGATAGCCATGAGTAAAGATCATTAACACAATCGTACAATTTAAATCACATAAACACATTCCATCCTCTACTTTTATTGTTCAAATAAATTTGAAAGTCTTCTGGGCGCAGATGAGCAGAAACTAATCTCAGGTGTTGATCAGAGATCACGCCATTAGCTTACAATTGACATCGTTCCACAGAGTTATGCCCATTGGTGTGAGATCTGTTAGGAGACTATTCCTCCCGAATCAATCAGTTTAGACATTCATATAGCTAGGAAGCATGAAAATCTCATTTGCTTATGATGTATATGAATGGCTGACATCGACCGATTTAGGCTAACGTTTGATGGAGTCTCAATCTTTTCGACTTTCGCTGCTCGTCGACTAAGAGGTGACCTCATACTGATGTATCAATATTTGCCGTCCCTAACAAATCCCTTGTCCAATTCACACGCTCGCACCCCGTGGCAGTCGGAAACACGACCTTTCATGCCTTATTCCCACTTCACGACTGACTGTCGAAGAATATTCGTATGCTGTCCGTTAATTTTCACATGGAACACCCTCCCCTCCACTGTTACACACTCAGCCACCTTGATTTTTAAAGCTAATTTGGACAAATCTTGAGAGACAACCAACTTTGATCGAATTTACACTACATGATTTGTCCTGTTGTTCTTTTATTGTATATACCTCATAACTCCATCCTATGGTTATTGGGTTAAGCTAAGGATTTTTAGACCATTTACAACTTTATCACTTTGCATCACTTTGAAACACGCAAGCACATTTTCAATATCGAATGTCTCTGAGCGATATTTTAGGTGTTATTCCCGAAAATACAATTTAACTGGTGTGAACTGTTTTTGTTGGCCATCAGTTTTCAGCACACATCACATTTACGTTTATCATACTCGATTCAACGCTCCACCTTAAAGCAAGATCTTACGCTGCATCTAAACCGTCTTTCCTCAAAATCATTATTTTCTAACCAATGTTTTCGGTCATCGATGGCGGAAATTCAATTAAACACTTAAACAACACGAGTTTTAAAACACCGTTGATGTATAAATGTTTCACCCCGCACATGGCAACGCTGTTACAAGAAACAGAACCGCTTAGGAATGATAAATTGTTATTTCCATTCAAGTAAAATGTTTTACTAATACTTCCTTCTCAACGTGAATCATCTCCGTGGATAAAATGTTTTGTGCTCAGCTGTATCAGTTGCCAAAACCCATGCTCGCTTAATATAAATGACGGTTTTTTCAATATGCCTAAATTTTAGTGCAATGTACTAGAATAGTCGGAAATGCGGGAATTGAGAATTTTTAATTGCACCAAACACATTCCAATATATCTCAGGATAGCATTACTATTCACTTTTTACAAAACAAAATATTACTTTTGAGGTAGTCAAAGTAAACATTAGTAATGTTCACTTTTAAATGTGTGCAGAGATAAAACTTACCGGGTTAAATAAGTTTTCTCAAACTTTCACAAAAAATATAGTTAGGCATGTTCATGTACTCACCGTAACCTGGAAACTGTAAAAGAATTGGAAGGCATCAATTTACGGAACATTTCGTCAACTCAAATGTTATACACACAGTGAATACATCTCAACATATCGAACTGTTCATTTTTTGCGTTGAGATAAATTTTACTTAATTTGTACGCATTTTGTTTCCATCGTACGAATAAGTTGAAACTTTGTTCATATTAATTTCCACTAACAATCATGTTACGCACTTGAGTACATGATTGGATACGGATTTTCTTTATTGACTGTGGGTTCGAGTCTATCTACATGTGTATGAACAAATTTTATTGACAAATTTAACCGAGCCAATATAATCCAACATTGGCTTACAAGCTCGACGGTTATACCATTCCTACACTGTTTTAAACGCATGCGAATACTGATTGTATCGGCCATACATGATAATTGCAAGAAGCACTGAAATGGTCGTCAGTTGTGTTTGATTGAGATGTCTGCAAATACGGTCTATTTCGTATAAATAATTAATATATATATATATATATATATATATATATATATATATATAAATTGCATGACCAAAGTTCGGGTGATCAATATATCCGGTTAATTCAGGTTATCGAATGCAAATCCATGTAACTTGATTAACAAAAGCGACAAATAATAGTTTCGGATTAAGTTTCATGAAATTGAATGATTCTATACTATAATCAATTACATAAAGAATTTAAAAATGGTAATAATTTAAATTTTTGACGCCAATGATGAGTTTTTTAAAACATACTGCTATACAATACTCAAAATTTCTTTTTAAGTTCCAAAGTTGACAATGATCATAATCGCAAAATCAACATTGACTAAAGGATCAAACCTATGAACAATATATTGCTAATTTGAACTTGAAAAAGTGGTGAATGTCTATGCTTATTCACGAGTTAATTGTGCAGACTTTCATGAATTGCTTGGATCATGAGACGATCACTTAAATGTGAAATCGTTTAAAACATATATCTAATTCTAACGTTTTATGCTTTGAAATCGTAAATTCAAGTTCCGAACGTATAGTATCTCAAATATGTTTTCGAATTGCATGTTCATCGAAATGCACTCTACACGTTTATTATTTCTTTTAATTTGCAAATATTTTTATTGCCGATGTCATTTTATGAAATGCTTTTTAAAGATCTGATTTTTTTCAGTAAACTCACCTTTAGTAATGGGAGGCTTAACTGTAGGCTCTAAAATAGTTCAATTCGAATTGACCATACGATCTAGACAAAATGAATGTTTCATATTTTCAATTTAAAATTTTAATTTAAAACAATATACCATACCAATGCTCCAAAGTTTGCCTCAAGTCAAATGTGTGCACGTTTCATGATCTTTAAATTTACTTGAGCTAAGTTTCTAGGTGCTAGGTTAAAGTAACATGTTAATGCTTACATTGTTAGTTTTTATTTAAATTCAAGATTCTACAGAAACTGGATTTTGCTTATTTCCGATGTTATTGCACGTGTGATATGAATTATTGAAATTATAGTGAACTGAATCCATATATTTACAATAAACAGGAAATTTCCAGTAAACTCACTCTTCCTGATGGGAGTCGCTTTACAGGCTCTAAAATATTTCAAGTTAAATTTATAACATGATCTACAACAAAATGTATGTTTCATATTTTCAATTTCAAATTTTAATATAAAATAATATCCAAAAACATAGCTTCAACGCTTTCCTCAAATCAATTATTCGACATCAAATGTGTGCACGTTTCATGATCTCTAAATTTACTTGAGCTAAGTTTCTAGATGCCGGGTTAAAGTAACATGTTTATGCTTACATTGTTAATTTTTATTTAAATTCAAGATTCTACAGAAACTGGATTTTGCTTATTTCTGAAGTTATTGCACGTGTGATATGAATTATTGAAATTATAGTGAACTGAATCCATATATTTACAATAAACGGGAAATTTCCAGTAAACTCACGCTTACTTATGGGAGTCGCTTTAGCAGGCTCTAAAATATTTCAAGTCAAATTTATAACATGATCTACAACAAAATTTATGTTTCATATTTTCAATTTCAAATTTTAATATAAAATAATATCCAAAAACATAGCTTCAACGTTTTCCTCAAATCAATTATTCGACATCAAATGTGTGCACGTTTCATGAACTTTAAATTTACTTGAGATAAGTTTCTAGATGCCGGGTTAAAGTAACATGTTTATGCTTACATTGTTAATTTTTATTTAAATTCAAGATTCTACAGAAACTGGATTTTGCTTATTTCCGAAGTTATTGCACGTGTGATATGAATTATTGAAATTTTAGTAAATAGGATTTATAGATTTCCAATAAACGGGAATTTTCCAGTAAACTCACTTTTTATGATGGGAGTCTCTTTAGCAGGCTCTAAAATATTTCAAGTCGAATTTACAACATGATCTACGAAAATATGTATGTTTCATTTTAATTGCTTCTCGAGAAATGAATGGTCAGGTAGTACAAATTTTAAGAACTAATCACGTAGCTTCACATTTCATTTGTCTACATTGGTGGTAGACGTTTAGATTCGTCAATTTAAAGACCTTCGCATTATCTTATGTAATGTAAGGAAATCTGGACCGAAATTAGACGTATTTCATAGTTCATCAATTTGAATCACGAAATATGCACTCTGTATCCCAGCATGTTTTTCGGAAATATCTCTCATGCTTGATAATCTTGTTGAGGGTATTAAAAGACTGAACTACAGGGATTGACGACGGTGCTAGCTTCCACGCTTAATATTTGAATATGTTTTGTGATTTTAACTGCATTGATTAATTTGTGTCGACACAAGTTTTAACTGATGGGTATCAGATAACAGCTACCCGTTTGGCATTAAATTTAACTTACTTGATCAAGGACGTTGATCCATCGGGCACATTCACCGGGCACATTCAAGGGTCAATAATACGTCACAAGGCGTATCTCATAGCACGGATCTCGAGTAGGTATTTTATCGGTTAACGACCTACCGATCTATGCAATTTCAAGTATGTCTATATTATTTGATAATATACAACGCAACCAATCTGTGGTGGTTACCCCTTACATAATTATTGAATCCGAATCTTTCAAAAGTCCATTGTAATATGTGTTTCAAAATAGGCTACAATATTTGCAATTTCTATATTTGTTCATGTGAATGCGACACAGAAATTAAATATATCCAGAGTCTAAACATTCATTAATTTTATTCCGCAGTACGATTATTTAGCAATTTTCAACTAAATAATACATCCGTTTTTGTTTCTAATTTTGATTCATTACACTATCATTGTGGGGCTAGATCGGTACGTCTCCAGTAATAATAGTTTTAACGCATAGAGACGACTAACATATTTTATTATAACAGCAGGCCCTTGGCGAATTTTTATTACCATCATTCACTAATACGAGAAAATATATTTGCTAAATTGCAAGAATTATTCTCCCCTACTTCACCTTCTCGCCATTTTCCTTATTCCACTGTTTCAGTATCTTAGCCCACTCTCAGACTATGACTGTGCGGCACTTTGCCTGATGAGGCTTGTGCTTTCATCTTAACATACTTTCATACATACTGTTTCTGAGCATGAGAAACTTGATCGTACTTATCCGTGCCTGATAGCCCGAAAGTAGTCATGTGCTGCATGTGATGAGATTACTGGCAAATAAGGATCTCAGTTTAATGTCCCATCGAAATGTTTTGGGGCGGATGTGATTGAACGGGTTGGTCGTTCCAACTTTACGCAACGGTGTATTAAAAGCGCAAAATGTTTACATTAGAACTGTTTTTCTTTGAAAATGTTCACATATGTGTTTCGTGTTTTTCGAGAATGCTTCGATGATTTACTCTCAAGTCACGGTTATCCAGTGATACAGCGTGCATGTGCTCACGTTCATCGATCCAGGCTAATTAATCATTCACGGTACTTGATCTAAGATAATGCCAGCTTTTCCAGTTCTTGGTAGATATCAGCAAGGCATAATGGCAGACAGATTTCAGCTTGTTCTCGGACGGAGCTTAACAATGATGGCGATAAAGAAGAACGGATATTCTATGCAGAGCTTATCTTTCATCTTTAAGCATCACAGGACTAGAACCAATGCGTCACACAAGAGCAACGTCAATGCTTAGAAGTAGACAGTGTGCATCCTTCATTTTTGCGGTACTCTACATGAATTCACGCATGAGGTATCAAACAATCATACGTAATTCAAAACCAGTGTCGTAAAATAATTGTCATCTTAACTCGATAGGTATCACATTAATTTCTGGATTTCCTTTGTGAAAAATTTGTTTTAAGGAGTTTGTATGTAAAATTTCAGCAACAATACCAAATGGATAGAAGTCGAAGTGCGTTTCTGGTCTAAACCCCTATTACCTGTTGACTCAGCTCTGACGTTAATCGCATTCATTTTTCGGTATCCGGTCAAGACGTGTATTGCGTTACGTTTGACACCTTCATTACAATTGCTAACTAATTGATTTCGTGATTCTCGTATTTCAAAGATCAAAGTTTGCCAGCTCGCCATGCGGTCATTGTGGGGACGATAGAATCTCACACAACCATAGATGTCGCGGAATGAACCGTGAATCCGCACATCCATTACATTTGTCGAGCAATTTTATTCCAAACGATTTGAAAAACCTTTTGCACATCAGATGAAACATGTGGAATGATATATATGCTTTTGATAGCTTATGTTAATGTGTTCCATTTTTCAGCCAGTATATCATTCCAACTATTTTCAGTATTCGGCATATTTTGCCTAGTCACATGTGACTCAGCTATGTGTTGATATTATCGATGTCTGTAGACAGGTATTAGGATTCACTTTACGGGCTGATTTTGACGTGCTTGAGATGGATATGATACTTTTTAAATGTATTATCGCCACTTCGATTTCGCAGAATATGTTAATTAATGCAAGTACAGGCTGGCGCACTTAGATGAAGAAGCTCACTCATTCGCACGCGTATGCGGGAATGCGTGTTTGCTCAGGTTTTGCTGGAGATATCGTTATGGATACAAAGTAAAATCATTAGCGCAAATAAAGCATATTTTGCATCGGAACTTCCTTTGCCGATAATGATTGTTGAAAATATCAGAATTCTCAATTTATCGTTAAGGGCACTCAAAATCAACTTTCTTCCATAAATGGCATCTGTTCGTGTATTTCAAGGCTGCAACTATGACTGAGCAGCACTTTCACGAGATCAGGTTTCCAGGTAGTTTTTCTTTCCCCATTTTCGATTCACGTTCGAAAACTATAATGCGACATAATCTAAGCCATCATTACACCGGTAGCAAGTACTGATTGCATAACGGCCAAACAAACATTAAAAAGGGAAATCCTAAAAGATGGAGAACGGTGGGACTCAAATAGCTTAGGAATCTATAGAACAGTTACAAAAGAGTAACTGGGATGAGGTGACTACACCTCGAAAAGAAAATGCATGCAAACACATTTTGTGAACGGTTAGAACAACATCTGTATGACAGCTTCCTTGCAGCTTTCACTGCAGTGCAATATAACAGGAATTTCTAATAACTAATCTTGACTAAATTCAAAGTTACAGAAAACAAACAATATGATGCTTTTTGCGAGTAACCCATTGGATACGGTTTCGGGAAAAATCCTGATGC
>JACCGJ010024997.1:0-22862 GCA_013407085.1 Atriophallophorus winterbourni
GAACCCACATTTCAACAATGTTCAATGAGTTCGGAAGCCTGATGAGCGTATTGATGATCTACACTTCATTAAACGTCTGATTCAATTGGTGGAGAGTTTTTTTCAGTATTTGAATTTTGCATTAGTAGCGGGAAACGGAAACCGTTTCAGTTAATTAAAGTCAGACCGCCGTTTACAACTTTGTTCGTAAGACGTCGAGCAACCTTGATTGTCAATGAGTGATCGCCTCAACGACATCACGCATATGGGGAAATTCAACGTCCATGCTACTTTGTTTTTATTACTAGGTATGATTATTGTAATGTTTGGCATGAATTCTCCGAATATTAAAAACATAAATGTTCATAAACACCATCAATTACAATTCATTAAAAGTCTTAGTGAGATGCGGTTTTGAAGAAAAAACGAAGGGCGATTTTATCAGTTTTACTTTATCATACTTTATAATGCCTATGCACTCAGATTTTCTACAAAATCTTTCAAACTCTTACGACTTTAGAGGGCAAGGTTTTCATAATAAGTAACCTACTTTTACGATTGAATTGTTTATTTCTCAGTCAAGCATGGTTTGTTCCTCATGAATTAACTATTACCCCAGATCGCAACTTGCCTCGAACAGGTTAACAAGTTTTTGTTAAATGCTTCGGTTATTTTGATAGCAACTGACGTTTCGGACAAAATTGAGAAACCGTTAAACGTCAATCCAGGTTTTAAGAGACATGAACGCGTTGTGTATTTCATACCTTGGCTGGCAGTGACGAGTTTGACCACAAAAATGTCGCTTCTTTCTTCCCTACCTTGTCTGTCGTTGGACAGAAATCAGGCTGAAACTCGATCGATGTGAAATCAATAATGCAGATGAAGGTTAGAGCGTCACAGCACAAAATGATAAAGCATTTATACGATAGTGGGGCCTAAATCCTGTCAATTAGTTTCACATATTCACCGGAACTGTGAATTGTTGCGCGGACTATGACGCCGTGGTTTTTCAATGATTGATTTCAAAATATTGGTTTCAAGTTGTCTGTATGATGCGATAGTATAAGATCAAAATTCACAGTGGTAAGACATTTTTATTCAATCAAATATTTAAAAAAAATCTGCTTGTCTTGAAATCATTTTAGCAGAAACTAATAGCTTCGCTTGATAGAAATACATACCTTCCGAAAATTCACGACGCCAATCTATTAATGCGTCGTTCATCAAATGCAATTATCCGAAAATTTGTAAATCTTGTGAATGATTGAGTTTATTTTGTGTGCCTCGTGACGTCTCGTGAATGCACTATTCATAAATGCGCAAAATGGCTTTATGCGCTGACCGCGTGAAAGCGAATCAATATCTTTGGTTGAAAACCAAGTTTTTTATTTTATTCTCCGAATAGTTTGACTCCTACATTGACTGGTTGATGCTTAGCGTTGACAAGTTAACATTTATACCCAGATAGTATATAAACAAAACATCCTGACGATAATTGGGAATAGTAATTAAGTTCTCGGGTGGGAATAGGGAATGAGTAATAATGACCGGAAAACCGGCGCTTCGCAATCGGTGAGTTTCGTGAACGTCGTTCAACCAAATCGAATCTTTGTCTGGTGTTATTGAAAAGTTTTCGTCATTTTAGTCAAAACTGATTTAGCTGTAATAATTGTCAGGAGTTATGTCGGTTCAAAAGAGCGTGCGCTTTGAACACACAGCAACTACCACTCAGTGCCGTTAAATATGAAGGATATAATTTCAATTTTCTTGTTATTTACGCATTCTTATTATTGGCCAATCTCATTTTGCCTCTTGACAAGCATTGTCTCGGTAAAATTATATGGGTAATGCGAATATCACAATAAAATAACGTAATCAACCATATACAACGATCCTACTAATAATAATTTATAAATAGTTTTCTCCAAAATTCGTAGGCTTTTAATACATACATATCATCCACAGATTTTCATTAAAGGTGCGATCGATTTGAATATGTTTGGGACCGAACGTGTAGTCGTAATGGGAAGAAATACGAATGGATTCGTTTCTTCCTGCTGACCATAATGTTCGTCAGACTAAGTGCCATAATCAGTAGAGGGGGCATGATTAAGTAGCAGTCAACTCAGCGTAACTACATTGCTTAGCAGTAAAGTCAGAAGAGAGTTAGTGGATGGTATGCCACCTGTTCATGTTCCCTGTCCTGACTATTGCCCTCGGTCTGAAGAAGCTCCTGTGTCAATAGTGAAACCTGCTGCAATCAAATTTCTTTCCATCACACTCGGCTTCGTTGTCTCAAGGTCACCAGTTTGGGCCGAAATTACATAATGCTATCACGTGATTGCAAGTTTAGAAAAACTTAATTATTCACCATGCGAAAGTGTAAAATGGGGATCTATAGATAACTTTGGCAGCCTCGCGCCTTGCTTAAAGAGCGGAAACCTGAACTGATAATTCATAAGATTTTCAATCACCCATAATCAGTGACAGCATGCCTCAGAATTGAAATAAATAAATAAAATTCAACTTGATTCGGGGTTGATTCTATGAAATAAATGTATCAAGTTTGCACACATTTTTGCATTGTTCCTTCCCGGTTCTTAACCCTTTAGTCTTGTCTAAGTTCATCGTCTGAGTTCTTCATTGAGTTGTCATTGGATTAAAATTATTGGCCAGTCTACATTGATCTATCAAGAAACTCATTAATTAAATATGAAGTGTCCGACAAACCTCAAAATTTGCAACAAATAAGCAATTGCATTTACAAACAAGGCTACAATAAGAAAAAGATTTTAATTTAATTTTAATCAAAAAGGTCTGCAACATCGCAGCTAAATTTCATTCAAAGTAGTCGGTTTCAATTAACCACACCTTTCGTTTATACAAAATAAAAATATCAAAAATGTTTTTCTGATCGTTACATAAAGCGTGAGTAATGAAAAAAGATTTATATTGCTGCGGACTAATTAATTTGGACCGCTATAGAAGTTCGAGTGCCTGAGTAGAGAGCCTATTGCTGCTCGAAACGCCGAGGGTTCTTCACACGAATTTTGCGCTACAATTGAAACACTTTTCCAAATAGAACGATTTGATACACGAATATCAGTATAACTTATTCGTTATTCACGATGGAAATCGATTAAACTTAAGGGGTTCAAAATTACTGGGAAAAATTGTGCAGCATATTTGGTGGTTTGAGTAAGATTTAACCCGAAAAACCGAAACGTTTTTCATAATATGCGTTTATAATAAGTCGTGTGAAACCATGAATCCTATGGTTGAATATGGCTCAGTTTTACAATAGGTGTTGATAACCTTTTTGCAGAATTGTTGACCTGTTTCATTTTTGGCCATTCATGTATTTAAATGTTTTCACTATATACCAGATAGCATGGGCCCACAAGGCCGAAGTTATTCTCCGACCCTGTGAGCAAGACGGGTAATGAGAGCAGTCCATCCAATCAGCAAGATGCCTGTCGGTCACGTTATATTTTCACCTTTTGTAGTTAGCGATTCTCAAACGTGTAAAGTAGATAAATGGTGTTCAGTACATTCTTTCAACGTATAAGCGACTGCGCTGGTGTTTTGGATAGCAAATCCTCATATATTGAACGCAGTACGTGGGATAAAATTGAATAAAATGTAATAAATTCAATTGTTCTAATTTTGCTTCTTTTCACAAAAGTAGCGCGATTTTACGTGCATCTATCCCATTTCCATTTAATTCGGTAGGCTAACATGTTGAGCTCAACCACTGAACTAAAGGGCGATGATATTTAATCTGTATGTGTTGATAAATACCAACACAACTGCAGTAGAAGCTAAGCTTAGAAAAAACTCCCTTGACAACGGAGCTTGAGAGCTTACCAATGGCTGACATTACATTAGAATCAAATTGCTTTCAAACGGAAACTCTGAAGTTACCTGAATACTGGTCTTAGTTATCTTCAGAGAGCAAATAATTGAAGGTTTATTTCAAGAGTAAACCAAATTTCAGCTCAGATTCAATGTCTTAAAAAATAATGGCACATGATTAAAGAGATTTGTTAACAGGAAACCGTGCTTATCACATTAGGCAGAATGACATTAGTAGCATCATGTTTTCGATAAGTCTAATTTGTTGCAATTAAGACGAAGCATAATCGATTAAGTGAATTTCTTAGCCACAATATATTATGGTGCTGACACCCCCTATCACTTTGAACCCTATTCAATAGTGGCAAGCAAGTAAACCTTTGATTACCACTATACCACTGTTTCAAGGCTTACTGGACCTAGTCGTACCGTCAAACAGCCAGAAACCGGTAGTGGTGTGTAAGGGATGGGGATGTGAGCACCACTATATATTGGTCGTGTATAAGTGCCCCGAGTGTTTGGCCAGGAATCACATTTTGATTCTGTATTTGCACATCGTGGTTCATTTTAAGAACCCCATTTAACAGTGTTATAAAAGTATAACTTTGTTTTAAACCACAAAATTATATCGATTAACAATAAACTATTTCATTTTACAATCGGTGAGTGGTATTGGTAATGAATAAATGTACTAACTAGATAATAAATAGAAATGTATTGTTTCAAAACAATCCCCAGGGTATAAATAAACGAAATAATATAGCTTTTGAAATCAAATTGATTCGCCATCAATTAAACACATTCTCTTGGCAGGTAAACCTCAGATAAATGAGGTCATATACAAGAGAGGTTAGACTATGAATTAGGTCTTTAGGTCCAACGCTAAAAGAGCGGAAAGAAACTGCGTCAAAGTAAATTCTACCTACTTCAGTGGATATAGCAATACGTTGATCATTTCGAGTTAGGTTATCAGACAAGGCTGCACCAGGAAAGTTTTAACTACAAGAGGTCCATATTTTATGCATATCATCCTCATCCACGCGTTGCCGATAACTCGTCTCTTGTTCTAGAACAAATATATTCAGGAATTCTTTTCGTCCTTCTCAAACCCGATATCTGGTTAACTGATCAAAGGCTGTTCTAGATTGAAAGACGTGGTTCATTTTTTTATATATCTGCTTAAACATTTCCGCTCCAAAGGCTTATACGTAATTTTCCATTAATTTTGTACGGTGTAATAAATTTGGTCGCTAAAAATTGGTGTACACGAATACGGCGATCATTTTTATCGTCGTCTTAACTAAAGTTTTCCTACTCAAACCGAGATCGATGGTGAACATTGTAGAAAGGTCACGTTGCTTACCAAAATGGAAACATGTCTGCTGATTTATCAGGAATCATAATGTGGATCACATTCATCTTAATGGAATAGTGATAATGGTGAACAAAGATGGTGTAATATGATGTTAGACCACTCATAATCATGCAAATGATACAAAGATCACAACTCACGGACATCTTAAGGCTTCAGACTGTCAGCTCAAACAAAGTGGTCGATGGTGTGTGTGTGTGTGAACATAAAAGCGACGTAGTAAATGCGCGCTTCGACGGAATGCAAATGACGAAATTCAATAATTTTTTTCTGAAATAAAAGCTCACTATTTTGTGACAAATCAATCGCACAAGATTAGGAGCTACACCGTATGTGTCGTACGCCTATGCTTACTCCTCTCACAGGCCTGTTCAATCTCAACTTACATGAGGGAAAGATGCCACCACAATTGAAAGAAGGATTGATTATTCCCATTTACAGAGAGAGTAGCCGTTCTTACTATAGACCAGTGACGTTACTTATGTTGGGCCCTAATTTAATGGAGCACATTTTAACCGAGCACATACGAAAACATCTAGAATATCAAAATATTTCGACCGCAGCGCAACACTATTAATGGAGAAATCGATCCTGTCTATCAAACCTTCTTACTACTTTGAGAGATATGTAATATTCTATGCCAGTATGGGCACCATGTATGGGGAAGGATACAGAAATCTCGATATGATTTATCATCCTGCAACCAAGTTGGTCTCCCGGTACCAAAATCACCTTCCCAATGGCAAATTTCTTAATTTAAACTACAAAATCTCACGAAATAACTATACAATGGCTTTTGAAATAATACATATCACCCGCTTACACGTTTACGAAAGCCCCAGGATCACACTGAAACACGCAAAACTGTCAAGAGATCGACCAACCCCGCATTCTGGATGTGAAATTTGCCGTAATTTTGTATCGGTTAGAATACGTTTTACTTGTAACGCACGAAATCATATTCTCACACTCCGTTGTGGTTTTCACTTCGACTCTCGATGAATACATGTTCATCCATGTAATATCCTCGTCCATATTAACTCTTGGATGGTTATATTTTTAGTTCATATACCTCGTCATCCTGTGGTTCATGTCAGTCTTACTGCCTTTTCACCAAAAAAAATATTCTTAGTTCTGAATGGCTGGAAGTTTCTTTAAGGCAGTAACATGGGTGAAAACATAAAGCAAACATTGTAAGTATTTTAAAAATATTACCTTCGAAAACTCTACTGAACTAAGCCGGTGGACAATGAATGCGCAACGACCCTGACCTCACTTGACAGCAGGGAAACACATAATTTTTCATAATTACAATGAATTTGTTCTCTGCGTTTCACACGCAAACATTGTTGCAGTTTTCTTTCAAATGATGGGTAACTTCTGATTCCAGACCTATAATCAATAGCGAAAACAACACCCATAATTCCTACTAGATTTTATAAACAAATTTAGGATTTGACCAAGATTTCTTATCAATCAGAATGCGTTTCCTATAAGAAGTAAAACGGATATTTGTGTATATGATATTTAAGATAAATAAAGGTTATCTCGCATTTTAGAAATTAGCACATACAACACAAATGAGATCGAGACACTCCTAAAATAAATTTATCACCTTGCTAAATTAGGTGTTCCTTCTCTTCAGAAAAATTGCATTTAATTTTTTTAAAAAATGGTAAATTTCGATTGTAAATTTTCGGTAACCAGTACTATTGATCGACTTTTAATATTTGCTATCCGTTCTTTGGACATTCTGCTTACTCATGCATGGCTGTCAATCAAATGTTTCAATAGAGAACATTTTCCTGTCGGCAGTTTATTACCCAACGCTCAAGCAAGCCCCAGACTTCCTGGGGAGAATACTGAACTCTCTGGGTTACAAAATGTTTGAAAAGTGAACCGAAGAGAGACTGGTGTCCATAGAAAAATTGCCATATCTCGATTGTAACTCAAGAATGTGCATTTATGATGATATCATTTTTGCATTGATTTTCTGTTTGTAAATGAAAATTTCACTTTTTCTACCATAAATGTGACATAATTGTGACAGGCCAAAATGATGTTTAGATCGATGAATAGATTGACCGAGTTTATTTACGAAAAGTGGCGATAACCGCTGGCTGTTGGTATATAGAGTGCATGGAAAGATATAATTGAATACTTCTTTTTATGATCCAAATTTTAGGATTTGTGTTAAAAAATCGCATGGTCTTACAATGCCGTCGGAATTGTCAATGAACAAATAAATAAATTGCTCGAATGAATGTGTATTTCGGGCAAGCACAAGTTCTATCTCGGTGTTATTCAGCACAAATCTTTCAAGTTTGATATATAAATCGGGTCAACGGGTGGTGATACATTTTCCGGTGTTGAAGATGCACGGAAAATGACATTTCTTAATTAAGTATAAGCTTTCAAGACAGCTCGAGACCAAAGCTTAACTCGATACTTTAGCGGTGGGGCGCTTTATTTGTTTATCTATAGCTAAAGCTCATTTATATGGAATGTATTGACAGGAGTGGGTGTCAAGACCGATTTTAAAGTATGATGCTACGAAATTTGTGAAACATTCATTTGATTTTTGACAGATTCGTTAGAAACGCGCAATATACTGTGATATCTATTGGTGCGTAACTCAAGGAATGTTACGTATTTGAAAATAAAAACCAATAAAAGATCCTGAAAATGTGTAAAATGAGCTAATGACATCTGTGGTATTCATATAAATGACTTTGTATCGCAGACTGTTTTACAACATTCCGCTAACCCAACTCGAAAGATATTATCTCAATAGATTGACGGCCAAAATGGTGAAAAATGTTGAACTTTGAACAACATTCAAAATTTATGAAAGAAGAAAAGAAGAAAAGCTTAGCTCTAAAGTGCAAAAGATTGTTTAGGGCAATCAAGGCACCGATTCTGGTGATACTATCCCTACATAGTAAATAGAACAGAATGAAGCCAGTCATTGTGTGTGGAATAGAAAGGTGAGAATAGATTCTAATAAACGTTTGATTTCACCTGCTAATAATGCTATTCTTATATAAAAAATCACCGTTTTGAAACAAAAATCCGCATTTGCATGCATCTCCATCACACACAAGCACACACAACTTAAGACCAGTTTCGTACTTTTTGCACACAATAGGTAGGGGCAGTAAGATGTAACTCCTTGTGGCTTAAAAACAATTGCTTACATGTCTTTTTCATTGCCAACTCAAAACGTTTTCTATCACTTTGAAATTAAATCATCGTACATTGTAGTTTGTATTTAGGACTTCCAGGATTCAATGCACTCGGAGTTTTCCAAAAAGCTTGAAGAAGCTTTTTACCAATTCAAAACACTACAGTCCCTTTGGTACACGAAATAGTAATCCTGTCAAATTGAATCGTCTCAGAACAAACGCAGCTATTACCATAGTTGCATCATACACTAATTTTCCAGTAAAACCTATATGTAGTAATACTGCAACAAATATGCAGAATGAACAGAATGAGTGTAAAATTATCGATAGAAAAAATGTACTACTGAATAGTTAGAGCTCACGAAGATTGACAGATGCTGTGTACCGATGAATGACTGTCGATCACATTTTAACCCTTTCACTAATTATTCCTTACTATAATCAAAATTTCCAGATTGTAAACCAAGGATGGGTGGATTAACATTGTGAATGAATCCGTTATGTAGCAGCTGACAAATGTTATGCAAACCTTGCTTTGTTGTTACGCGGAATATGTGAGCAGTGTGTGCTGGGTGCAAAGTAGTGAAATTAGCTGGATGAGAATATCAAACGGTTAACCTAGTGCTTCTTACTTTCACCAGCATTGGATAAGTAAAGACGCGATGGTGAAGTGGCAAATGAGTCCATTACAAATGTGTGCCGAGCCTTGCCGCGGCAGCGTGTTCAGTACTATGAGCTAAGCCGAATTCGCAACCACGTTCATGATTAAAATATATACCGGCATTATCCAGAAACACCGCTTGCGTTTCCTCTAGTGAGTAGAGCCATATCACATATACGAGTACGATATAAGGGAGACAGACATTAGAACAGCTCCATTGGCCATAGCGTCCTGAAAACAAATACCTGCTGTTGGGCACCAATGTCGCCTATCTTATTTGATCGTTTCGCCAAAATGAAACGATTCGCAAAACTTATTTGTTAAGATCGTATAAACTTTCCACATTATACAATAATGTAATCTAAAGCATCTGAACTGTTCTAGAATGTACGGCGACATGAAGTGTCCATCATAACAAACTAAACTGATTTCTTCTACGAGTTGTTATAAAATCCCAGAAGGTTGATAAATCATCGGTTCTCATTCACACATACACGTGTATGCAAAATTTATAACCACTACATCCCTAAAAGTGGTTTCATTCGCCCCTGTCACAAGTTCCCCACATCGTTTGAGAGCAAATCCAATAAAGGATTAACTCGGAGTTTTGGCGGATTATTCCGCTATACCACCCGAAAATGATCGACATCATTGTCTGAAACATGTCGAGTGTACGTGCACACGCAGAATAGATTGCCAGTCTAATCAGATTAGTCGTGATCATGCGTACATGGCAGAGCTATCAGATATGAGTTCACATGATAAAAAGCTAGCAAGCGATCTAAAAATGTACGAATATTCGCGTGCAAGCTTCGAATAACCCTGAGTGAACGAATTCGACTAACCTCGAAATCGTCTAAATCCTGCGTGGTGTTCCGCAGTCACGCAGAAACGAAAATAATCGATCTGTCCAAATAAATCATGACTTGTAAAAGGTAAGGGATTCGCGGAGAAGTTATAGTAACTTATTTTGTCGTGCCCCGCTCACACTGGTAGAAAAGTAATTCCAAAGTTAAAACGCAAAGCTGTTAAAAATATTAGAGATTGAGAAATTGCAAACTAAAAATATATGATTGTTGAATAGGGATTGCTTGGCCGTATCACTTTCTGGCTTCACAGGTACACATGCGTTAATAAAAGTAGAAACGAAGTCAGAACTGCGAAACACCGAATGATAAAAACATCATGGTAAAAGCAGGATTGCAATATCGCAACCTCTAATGAGGTTCTCAGTAAGTATATATAATTCATACATGTTCGTTATTAGCATAGGTAGACGGAATATATGTTTTACGTTTAGATAAATTTTGTTCGAAGTTTTTTAAGTTTTTTATTTATTACCGACTCGACGCTTGAATTAGTCTGCATTATTCAGGAATCATTATATTAACACGGATTTTTTTTTCTAATAGGAAAATTGTCCGTAAATAAAATAGCGGACACCCGTGTGATACACTTCATTCGATAAATGATGAATTCTGTGGGGAACAAAACACACGCTCACCTATATTTATGTACTGCATACCAGATCGAAATGTTTTAGGACATTTGTTGGTTTGAAATATAGTTTTGAGAGGAAATATCATATTTTTGTCCCGGTATAATCGATTTCGTGAATGAAAACACACCTGCCTTATTGAAAGTTTGCCACCGGCTGCAGTGCGTAACGCGGTTTGTTTAGTTTATACATTTTTTCCTCGAAGTATGGCCATGAGACTGAAAAACTGATCTTTTTTATTCAAAAGAGTGGTATTCGTTGAGATCTTGCAAACTGCCACTCTGTCCCCCTATATCATGAGAAGTTTAGCGTTTAGTGACACCTCGGATTGTAAAATATACTACCACAACGCATCTTCGGTCTCATGAATAGCGCTCAACACACAGCGACTCGTGTGGCTGTGAACCTTACAGGTTGGTATGTATGACGAATGTAAATTCATGGAGTATCATCATTAGTTATCAATGCCACTAGTAGTATACCGCAAGATCCAGTGTTTGTGGCAGTTCTTTCACTGTGATTTCATCAACCAGATACACTAATGCTGTTTTTCAAGGTGATGTTATGCGATGAAGAACGTTAACTCGTTTACAAGCCTGCATCAGACCTTCTGGTTATACATTCATCGACTTCTCTGTCATTTTTGCCTACGATTATTATAATATACAACCACGAACTATGCATTAAATACTGAAATCTCGAAAAGAATTTTCTACTTTTCGATAAAAAACAACGCGATACCAAACTCAAAAGTGATTTCAAGAAACTAAAGTACGAGGAACGAATGCAAGGGTTAAGCTTCCTCATCGTGCTTTGTGGAAATATACGGATGGATGTGATACATTGATATAGAATATTGCATAATCTAAACCACCCGCTGGATCGTTTAATCAAATATTCTGGCTCTCCATGTGCACGTTGCTGGTAAGGAGCATTCTAGACAGCACATGTACGCTTAATGGTGGTCTTAAGTTTTAATTTTTACGTGTTTGCTTCATTTGAAATGAACTCACTAAAATGATTGTTATCGCTGCCGATGTCGAGATATTTATTCGCTAATCGGGGACGTTTCGAAACGGTCTAACTGCAGCTGTTAACCAAGTCATGGTGAGAATCTAACTTACTATACTTGCCTAGACAGATATGAGAAATTGAGAATAAAGATGGTAGTGAGACTCCAGCGTGTTTCGTCATGCAGCTCACTACCTTTGTCCAATCAATTTAACACGGTGCTCATGCAACCTGACAGTATCTTAGCCCACGTGCAGTCTCTGACTGTGCGGTACTTTGCCTGGATCAGGCTTGTGCTTTCATAGTATACTTATCATTACATGAAATTATTGATGTAAATTATGAATTAATCCTTATTCAGAAAATATATTAAAAAGGCCTTTCGTAATTGTGAAGCTAAATGCTTCTTGAATCTGAATTCACGTGAAGAAATTGTAGCAATTCTAATTGCTGAATGTGAAGTTAATTTAAAATTGTACATAGAATCATACGGGAAAATCAGCCGGAGATAAACGACCAAATTTTCCTTTCAATATTCATGCAACTTTCTCCTCAATCCCGTTGTTAGCTAAAAAACACAATTAAGTGTGCCGTCTAACTACAAAACTGTCGATCTTCCTAGTGCCTCGATTTATTTTGTATATAGATTTATTGTCCTTATACGAATATCCTGTGGTGTTGTACAGCTACGAGTTTTTTTATACCATAAATTCTTGAATCCCGGATCTTGAATGTAAATTACAGCTCAGCGTCATCATACTTAATTCGTCAAATCCGTGCGGTTAATCATTCGCTTGTTTCTCCATTGTCACCTCGGCACTTTAATATGAATATTACTTGATATTTCACTGATGACTTTGTGTACATATTGTATCCGTGTTGCTATCAATGCAAGTTTACTGCAGCCAGAGATACGCGGTGAAATGAGCTAACTGACCCATTCGTTTGAGAATTTCGTTCAAGCTTCTCGTTGCATTAACTCAAATACGCATTACCGATTTATATATGAGTTCCGGCTTTGCTTGCCCCTGTTAAGAAAAATATTTGTGTGACAGTTATCCCACATTTAAACTTCATTGAACGCCATGGTTAGTTGTAGGAGTATTATCTAATTGCGTTTCTATTGGGACATTTCGTCAACCGTTTAGGGTAATTATTTATCAAAGATCAAAGTATTTAAAATATCACAGATTTGGCGAGCGAGTGATTGCGCGGATAATGTAAAGGAATGTAAGGGATGGGGATGTGAGCACCACAATATATTGGTGAATGAATTCACTTGTTAAATGAAATCACAAGTTTATCGATGAACACTTAGCATACAAACATTCGCAAATGCTTTGAACGCGTGTGTGTGAAACATGGGGCCAATGGGATAAGGAAGAACAGGGACATGATCATTTCATATTTTCGTTAGTGTAATTATTGACAGTGCTTCGGTCACTAAAAATGAAACTGGCTGTCTGCGGTAGGCATCATTTTTCGATGTTACATATCCGGGTACATTGTGAGCGCATGATTATCTTACAGTCTGCAGGGTTTCACGTGGTTCTACAGACTGATTCGGTAGCAACAGTCCCGTCTACACGCGTCACAACAATACGTTGTTTACAGTGCTTGAATACTTAAAAGTAGTTTTAAAAAACTGTCTGATTCTCTTCACTTGAACGATTAGTTACAGTACATTGCCTTCAGTGAAGACCCGATGTTTGAACAACGGGAATGTTTCAGTTACCGAACAATAAGTTTTATGTTTCTGTCGGAATGGCAATGTTCACTTAACAATGCTAGCCCGTATTCCGTCGTGTAATTCGATAATATTTAGCGCTGTGAAATAAATGAAGCTTATCACCGCGGAATCACATGCTATCAATTAGTCTGTTGTATGGATTGGATGAGACAATTTTGATAAATTGCTCGGGTAATTTTCGTACGACCGGAATATCATCAATCATTTAGCAAGGAAGTGTCAGTAAAGTTGTTTCAAAATAGTTTTGAATGATCAATACTGAAATATTTTACGGGTTTTACGACATCGTGGCTATTTCGTGAATTCGGAATGTATACCAACAATTCCTCTGTTTTTCAGGATGCTTTAAGAATTCATTCGCTATCACTGATTGAGATCAAATTATGACCGCCAATAGCACAGAGAAGATTCATCTTGAGTGTTGTTTTAGTAACAAATAATCCTGCCACATTCACTGCATTAGAACCAATTTCATAACTGTTTAGTCGACGCTAAAAAAAGCTTGATAGTAATATCTTTCAGCCGATTTAAGTTGCACAAAACAGTGATACGAGTGGTTGGAATCTGAGATCAATTTATCTTCAACTCGCTCGTGACAACTAAATCGCTATAATCATTCTGCAATGTTAAGAAACACTGCTCCAAACCAAGAAATACTCCCTATTGATTTGGACAAACTCTAGAAATGATCGATCGATGTTTATTAAAAGCAGCGCTTAATTTCAAAATATTAAGTGCAAACATTTGTGTACCTTTTTAGCCTTTTATATGTTTGGTATATATTTAATGTTGAGATCCACTTGGTTAAAACTTTTCCGAAGAAATCACAACATAAGCAATATTTATCTCTGTTGGGTAGTCTGTAAACAATCATCAGAATAGTAGATGCACACGTGAAGATATTTTAGTCAAAATACTTTAGAGAGCCTTTTAGGAACACATCGTTGTACAGGTCGATTCTTGCGATTTCTAGACGGTAGACATATTCAATGAATCAAGAAAACTTCAGTAACCTTCAGTTCAGGTCATATGCGATAAACTTGGAACCGTATAGAACATGTATAATTTAAAAATTGCCTACAATATACTCATCAACTATGTTACCGATGGCAGAATTATAATAGAATAAGATATTTTTCGAACTGTTCTCCGGCTACTTGGTCGAAATTTTAGATTCCCAATTGAGAAGTGAACCTTGCTCAACTAAAGCATAATGGCTTCTTATTGGAGAGGTTACTTAATCAGAGATTCAATGTCGTTAATCTTTCATTAATCTTTAAAAAAAACACAAAATATTAGATAGAATGCACGAAACGTGAATGATATAACCTCAACAAACTTTCCGATATTTTCTTTGGAATGTGGAAATAACCCTGCAATTCTCAATGGCACCCTTGTGCATGATTTGAAAGTTTTTGGACTCGGGGCTACAAAACAAGTGATCCAGTTTGCATGCCGAACACAGAAAGTTACCTTGGAGAGACTAAGAATTTAGAGAAACATATTTGAGCTTAATTGGAAACAAAATTATTCAAGTTAACGAGTTCAAAGCATGAATTTATTCGGCACCAATTAGTTTGCATAAAAATCATTCTCGGTTTACGTCTTTTTAAAGCAAAACTTTGGCATAAATGAATGATTAGTTACTTCCGAAAACTTTATATTTAGCTGTACACGGTTAACGCGTAAATAGTCAACGCAAATTGAGCAACAACTGTCTACTTGACAAAGTGATTAATGACGGCCATCCCAAGCGTTGAAATTTGCTAATGGAAATAAGGTTAGGACAGTAGCTAGAAGATTACAGCCGTTCAGTGTTAACACATCGGTGTCTGAGCGATGAGTGCTTTACATGCTGATTCATATTTTTTTTAAACCACAACCATCATCACAACCATGTGCTTTGAATCCGTATAAAAAGTGATTCAGATCTTTTTTGAACAAGTTATTTACTGCTAACACTAGTTTGGATTCATAGAAGGATAAGATGTATTTGCGCTGGTAGCATTGCTCTCTATTGCAGGATGTATGGTTGTTTTATTAACCAAAACTCGTTAAAACCCGGGTGAGTGCTTATGTTTCTTTGCCGAAATTATCAAATCATCTCATCCTGTGAAGATCAACGATACTCTTATTAGACACTTTACTGAAACATGCTTTCAGTGTTTTAAATAGATCACAAATAACAAATAAATGGTTTATATTTATGAAAAACTGAAGTACAATAGCTGGTTCTTTGGTCACAAATGATCTTTCGATCAATAGCTGAATGCGCCGTGACAACTTTGTTTTTTGTTAGATTTGCATCATATAAAAGTTCAAACACTGCGCTACAAATAGCAATTAGTCGATCTTTAAGATCCGAATATTCCAGGATACATGTTCAGCTCAAAACAAATATTTTGCTAAACTGCTTTCAAAAAATGAATACATGATTTCTTGTCTCTACCTTTGTGTAAATCAACCTGAACCCAGTGAATACTAGGCTAGGTTTCGAGCAATAAGTGGACCATATTAGCGATTTGTGCCAGTCCATCTACGGTAAGAAACATCATCATTTAATCTTTCGCTGCATTGTGTGTTACCTGATTGCGGTCTGTGCTTTGGGAGAACCATTTTCAATAGAGTCGTGAGCAGATAATTAGCCCACCGTTCCTTATTTTGGTCTTTTTTTCAGGTTGTGATTAATTGTGCATGAGTTATTTATTTGCACTCAAACAAACGTTTTGTGATGCCAAGGACATCCCTTCATCGTATTCTGAAGATCTTATTAACAATGGCCATCACATCTTCACAAATTACTGCTACAGCGCTTTATGACTCGAAGCGCAAAGAATTTTATATATGACGTTGTAACGTAAATACACCTTTGGATGAAGTTAACTAATTTATGTCTGTTTTAGATCTGTTTACTTGTGAAAATAGCGTTTTTTTTTAAAATACACGTGTCTGGGAATGTAGCTAAATGTGTCTGAAGTTGATTTAGGTTGTCGCTTTTTAGCGAATGTATTGGTCAGAACAGAGAAGCGTTGCCTGAACAATCATTGCTCTCACCAATGTTTGTTTCACATGAATTTGCGTAAGAGTGTCTTAGGAGCAGCCTTACATTAGTACTAATTTTCTCTATAAGCTTAGAATCATCCACCGTCCAAAAAGCAAAAGACACATTCTATCGCTCAACTTGAATCCTATGCTACAATTCTTAGAATGGACATATTGGTCGTGTTTGATTATTGGAATGCAATAATATAGTCAGATTTTGCTGCAAAAAATCAAATCTGGAGCAAATTTGGCTTAGCACAAAGCTGTGTTAACGGTGCTTGGCTAATTAAGTTTGCGTTCTACAAGGTTCATTGTTTTTTATGACAACGTTTTAGCGAACACATCTAAATTACTTTCTAAACAAATTCTATGCACTCTGAAAGACACAAGTATTATTTAAATAGCGCATCAGATCGATCACATTCTAA
Source organism: Atriophallophorus winterbourni (assembly GCA_013407085.1). Classification (NCBI taxonomy): domain Eukaryota; kingdom Metazoa; phylum Platyhelminthes; class Trematoda; order Plagiorchiida; family Microphallidae; genus Atriophallophorus; species Atriophallophorus winterbourni. The sequence continues at coordinate 16,782 of JACCGJ010024997.1, forward strand.
TCAAATGCAGCTTGATGTTTTTAGACAGAACTTGGTGTTCTACAAAAAAAGCCGAACTAAAGAATATCGTTATCCTATTTTCAATCAATCGAATGAAAGTGTTGCCCCGTCAGCATCAACATTGCTACGTAATTGCACCGAATACCAGACTGGATCTCTTGAAATACCATCTAGCTGGCTAAACGAGATATGCTTGATTATATGGTTTATTTGGTAGCCATCTCCTCAAACGTATTGCTACAAGATCTGCTATTAAAAAAGGAAAGCAACATTTGATGGGAATGTTTCTAAAATATTGACCGCAGCAAATATAGTAGATAATAAGATGCATTTCCATCTGATTCGTACAGCACCTGAATGTTGTAGTTTCAGTACAAATTTCAAAGATCGTTTAGAGCAACCTTCAGTTTACAGTGATTGCAATTATAACATTTAAATTAGTATTGACACATGAATAGGATTATTCCATAAATCGTTCAAAACTTTTAGGCGCGACATAGCACAGTTTCACGATAAAAAATGCGGTTGATAGTTATTTTACAGTTCTGAAAGTTTCGTTAGTCGATTTGTGCATTTGATTTATATGTTGTAAATAAAGTAGGCGTTAACAGAGCACTCGAGTGTTGAAGTTTGTCTATACGTTTCAGTCTGATTTCCGGGTTTGTCTTGACAACAATCATTACGTTTCTATTAATTTGAAAATCTGGCACATGAAAACGTTGAAATCTTTATCTTTTTTAGATGGTCCAATTTAGTGGCTCACGAGGAAAAACTCAACAGACTTTTAACATTATTATGTTAACATTGATGTGCCACTTTTATTCACGCTTTCATGTTATCTCGCTCTTTGCTATTTTGCCAGAAATGTTTCTTCTAAATGTTCCGAACAACTTCATTTTTATCAGGTGATGTCAAGAAGCTTTAAAATTTATAAACGTTAAAAAATATCCTAAAACTGTCATCCAACAAAATGTTTCAAAATTTTCAAATAAAATCAGAAAGTCGACTACTACCGCAAAAGTAATATAAATGCTCTTAACGTTGACCCTAGGACTTGGAAACATCTTGATCTGGCCTACTCACTTTAGGGACACTGTGTAAAGCGTCATCTGAAGGCTGGGAAAAAGCAGAAAATGCGTTCAGCTGCTAATCGTAAAGCATGTCGTCAGAGTGCATCTGCCGCCGATCGTCCGCGTACTGCCAGTCTCACTGAGCGTTGCGCAATACATCATTCTAAAGGCTGTGAAATATCTAATTGTACCCTTATAATACACATCCATAGTTGACATCGAACGATGGAGGCCAACGAGTACAAACCACGAGTATACTTTACACATACTGCAATACAATCAAGTCAAATGCCAATTATCATTAAATAATTCGTATAAATTTAATATAGTGTCAAGGAGAAAGTTTTTATTTTAGATATTATTTATTTCTTACACTCGAAAATATCTTTGTTAAGAGGCGGTTCACTTTGAAACGATGTGGTCAAATTGAACGTGTTTAAATTCTATCAAAACATTTCCTGTTACGTTTGCATAGGCCTTGTGTATTGTTCCACGAAAAAAAGGAGCCGGAATTTTCAAGAATTATCGATGCGATCCTTTTATTTGCCTACTTTTCTACTAAATTCAGTATACAAACTGCTGGTAATGTTATTACCGGTGATATTAGGAAAAAATATTAATTACAATTTGATTTGATGGAAGTTTAATGGATTTTTTATTAGAAAAATAGTCAGATTATCTACTCACAAAACATCGTAGGCACAATCTCGAGATTGCTCATCAGAACAGCCGATTGAACCGTTGAAGGTATTTCCTAACCCTGGAACCCCGTATCTGGAACGTTCTCCCACCGGAGCTGTTAGGTGCAGAGTCACTGTCCTCTTTTAAGCAACGCTCAGACAAACACCTATGGCAATCAACTTTCAAGTGACTCTCGTTCATCTTCCGCCATTCCAATCTACCCCACTGTACTTACATACCAATCACAGCCATACCCGACCAACACTTTTTCCAGTCTTTTCTCCCCAGCTTACAAGGATCAACGTTACTCAAGCCAAAGCAACCGTCCGCAAGTACGTCATGCACTGGAGGACGTGGTGGGAATGTGTCCTGGGCTGACATTTTTCCTTATAAAAAGCCACAAATGTCCAATCAAAATGTATGCTATACACGAACATGGCCCGCTATAAGGCCTATTTGCCTCCGTTTTTTCATCCTGTATGCTTTTGAGCACGCTTGGTGCGACCTTCTGTACACACCACCCGGTAGTTTCTTACAAGCTATCGGCTTTTATTGCCACAATAAAACGATTGACTGTTGACTATCTAACCAAATCGAATTTCATGAATTGTTTCATCAACGTAGATGGCATTCCACATGCTTATAAGGGTGGTTAAACTTGATAATTGGTTGAAAATTTCGAAAAAATTGTGAGTAATTAGATTGAACGATTCAGTAATTTTTTCGACAGAATTAGTGTCTTTGATGTACGCATTATTGTGTATGTATCAGATTAATTTTATATTGATCAAATATTAAAAAATTACTTGCATTCTCAATCAGCTAAGACCATTGTATCATGACTAAACTGTGTATAGTGTATTTCACCATGCGAGCCTATTAAGAGTCATGGTTTTGAGCGTTATGTCATCACTATTCCAGGTAATATAACAAATGTTTTAAACGAAGCACAATCGAATAATGCAATTATTGAACGCTTACGTGTGTGTTCATGCTCTGATTTTAAAATGCTTTTTTTCGTTTCTTTTTCTTTGTGCGACATTTAAGCTATCCACACTACCTTCAAATGTTGCAATTGCTCAAACGATGTCCAACAAACGTTTTAAATTCGCGTAAAAGTACGTTTATTTTGGAGGAGTAAAACACAATTTTCCGAATGTCCGAAGCAGTCAAAATATTTTTAAGGAGTATTTACAATATAAAATATAGAGAAACGAGCAACAATAATGATAGTTATCAATTTTCGGATATTTTGGAACTAAAGTGGAGATCGTTTACGTAACATGAGAATCGCTCCCAATGCTTCCATCAAGTAGAACATTTGCAATCATGTGCTAATTGAATTGGACTTGACTGCACTAATCGACTATGTTATATACTCTTGTTTAGAAAAATGAGGATGACATTTCATAGTTATTTTCACGATTCATCATTTCGTGTGGTCCTTGGCGGTCGTTCAACTTTGTTGCATTGGCCACGCTCAGTTACAAACTTTTACGAATTTTCACCGTATCACAGTTGTACTGTAAAATAGAAAATCTATTTTACTTATTCTCGAAAGTTTAAAACACACAATTCATTCTCGCACCTCTTGCTGATAAATTACTTCCGTAATAAACTCAGGATTCTGTTTTAATCTTGTATTACCGTGTTTTTAGCTATTTTCAACTATGAATAAAACTGTTTGTATTAGCGCGAAATGTGGCAAACAAGTAGCCAAAGGTATTGAGTGCAATGCTTGCAAGCGTTGGGCTCACCCTGGCTGCTCAGCTATACATAAATCCCACTATGGGCTTTATGCGAAATTCCGCTGGCTTCCGTGGTATTGCAGTGATTGTCACAAAGCTGCCACTGAAGCCGCATTTGTGTACCACCAACGGCGATCTAGTTTGACGCTAGCTAGTGCGTCTGAATCCGTGTCCGACCGAACTTATGCATCAGTCGCACGGTCCAATTTAGTCCCCGGGCGGGCTTCGGTGGGTAACAAGGCCAAACATTCGAGCCAGTTATCCCGCCCTCTTGTGCCATCCACCACTGTCAAGGCAAATAATAAGCCTAAGCCTTCTAAAAGACGGGTGTCCAAGGGCTCTAAACCACCGCTAACCGACGCTAACGTCACACTAGTGAAACAATCACCTACTAGTCTTAGACTACCTTCTCGAATGGTGTCCAATTCAGCAGGCACCCCAAGAAGGCAGGCTAAGACTATTAAGTCCGGTAAAAATGGAAAGCAACATACAAATGTTGTCGGTTCCAATGCCATAGATCAAATTATTCTGGAGCTAAACAGTCTTCGGAAAAAAATTGAATCATTACATGGCCCATCTTCGGCTCGTAAAAATAGAACTCGGAATGTTCTAGTTTTCAATCGTACCGAGCTCTTCATCAAGGAATCCAAATCTCGTAGAGATTTGGACCGCAGGTGTATCCAGGATCTCTTTCGCATGGTTGGGATGAAGCCATCCACTCTCACGGTGCGAGTTCATCGTGTGGGTAGATGGAAGATGGACAACCGGCCTCGACCGATCCTAGTGGAGTTCAAATTTCAGGCGGATCGCGATGTGTTTTGTCTAAGGCGGAACACATAACTAACGCCACTTTAGAAAAACTCGAAGTGAAGCCTGACAACCCTCCTTTTGATAGGAGGCAGTTCACTGTAGCTCCGACTGGGAAGCCGATCGCTACTGCACCAACAACGATCGTACCGGTGCGTGCATCACCTATGATCTTGCTATCAGGTGCGCACGACGATCTGCTTAGTTTGAATGAAAAAGAAAGCCAGTCAAGCCTTTCTAGTGGCACCTCCCATGTTATTAATAAGGGCTCAATAGTCAGGCAACGTTCCATTAGCTTGAATGGCGTAGGAAGTCCGTCAAGCCTTTCTAATGGCAGCTCCCATGTTATAAATGAGGGCTAATAGTTAGGCAACGTTCCATTACCGTCGTGCAAGATGCGCGCGATATTGCTTCTCCTGCATTAAGCAGTACGCCAAAAAACGTGCAGCTTCCCCGGGTGCTTCGACCGAGGGCAAAGCACGACTCAGCTTAGAAGCGCGCATATCCAGTGCCACTGTGTTGTACGCTAATGTGTGCATCATAAGAAATAAGTGGTCTGAACTTTTTCTTCGTGTAGCCGAGCTATACCCGAGGGTTATAGCGCTGTCTGAAACCTGGCTGTCTGCGGTTGATGTTGTGCCAGCTAGCATCAGCGAACAGTATCTTGTCATCAGATGCGATAGACCTGGTGATAGAAGAGGCGGAGGCGTGGCACTTTTCCTTGAATATGGTCTACACAATACGGATCCAGGGTTATCACTCGCTATTGAAAACGTCCAAGTTGTTACGAGTATCCTGACTTGCTACAAGTCATCGCTCGCAATTGCTTGTGTCTACGTCACTCCCAGTGCATCCATACAGGAGTTTACACAGCTTATTGAGACACTCGACGGTTTGTTTCACTCAGCTCACAGTGTACTTCTCTTGGGTGATTTCAACCTCCCAGACATAGATTGGCCTGTCCCCACTGGTCTAGTCACCCAGCAATCTGACACCTTTCTCGAATGGCTCCATAATCATGCGCTGCACCAGCATGTCAATGATCCTACAAGGTTTCGCCAAGGATGCACTCCATCCACTCTTGACTTGGTATTGTCGTCCCAGCTAGAAGCCATTAGTCATTTAAAGTACCTACCGCCGCTCGGCAAAAGTGATCACGTAATGATAAGCTTCGAAGCGATATTGCGTTTTCGAAAACCTTTCTCTCGTCCTAGACGCAATTTTAGGCGTGTAGACTGGGGTTTACTCTTGCAGTCTTCAAAATCTTCCTTTCAGTTATCTAGCGATTCAAATGTAAATGAAAACTGGGATAGAATTTCTAAGTATTTAAACGAGTTACAAGACAAGCACGCTCCGCTGCAGTGTGTGAGAAGGCATCGAAGGCCACCCTGGTGGTCTCCTCGAGTCCGTAGGTCTACCCGTAAACGAGATCGTCTATGGCGGCAATATAAGCTATCCCTTACTTCTGGTTCTTGGGCCCGCTACAAAACCGCTCGGAATGCCTGTGTTAAATTACAACGTGTGCTCAAACAGCATTTTGAGTTATCTCTAGCTAGGGATGCTACATCCAACCCGAAAAGGTTTTATAGCTACGCACAGTCAAAAGGAAAAACTAGGGAAAACATAGGGGATTTGAAACTGGAGGACGGAAAAGTTGCCGATACCGACCTGTCTAAGGCGACTGCGTTCTCAGGGTTTTTCAGTAGCGTTCAACGACGGATAATTCTTCAAACGCACCGTCAGGTCTGTTTAACCTGACACCTGGTGTCCATGTA
>JACCGJ010025005.1:0-48191 GCA_013407085.1 Atriophallophorus winterbourni
AAACTGAACTGAACTGAACTGAACTGTCCTGTGCAACTGAACTGAACTGAACTGAACCTTGAACTGCTAGAAGCGCGACAAATGATATGTGTGAGGTCATCACGCTCTATTGCCATTTTAATACCTAGACGAACTGTTGTTTCCAGGGTACGTTCGTGCGATCACAATTTTGTAATACATAATAGAAGTCAGGTATTGTGCCTCTATCTGATTCAGAAAGGGAAATTTTGCTGAAACCTTTAATCAAAGAAAAGTACTGGACGAAATTCGATGAACATAAATCTCGAGACGCCATCAGGCGATTACTTGTTTTTGATAATTTTGATAGCGCATTCTCTTTCATGCAAGAGGTAGCCGGGAAAGCGAAAATGCTGAACCATCATCCTGAATGGTCAAATGTTTTCAATAAGGTCTGTCATTCAGTTTTTATATGATTTAGGTCATCAAAGTTAGCTATAATATAATAATTAGCTATATAATTTAATAATAAAATTCAGTGAGCCACTATCTTATTGCCGACAATATTCATTGTATTTACCTTTTTTACACGTTTTTGACCATTGTTTTCCCCTCGTTCCTTAACGTATTTTTCTGTATAGACGGTAGTGCTTTGCCCCGTATAAACTATATCGATTTTCTTCGTTGACAATACAGCTATTCATGTAATTGCCACAAAAGTTGTATTTTATTATACTGCTATTGATGCTTGTTTCCGCCTTAACAAACTAGACATGTATAAACATGAGTGACGCCTGGTTTCTTCTTCTTCTGAATCGAAAGCAGAAGGGATAAATTCCCGTTTGAGCTTCATCACAGTAATAAACATGGGTGACTTCTGCTGACAAAGCAAACCCTGAGAGTAGAGGAACACCACTCGATCACTGTGGGATCAAGTCCATCCGTCTCAACAAATGCTGATCCAACGCGCTTTTGAATAGCTGTTCAGATGATAGAGACAGGAGCCCTTTCGGTAGAGAGTTCTAAGTGTTCACCACCCGCGTGGATGGCGTGCTCGCATTACTCAGCTTCAGCCTTCTAGGCTTCTGCAACTTAAAGTCATGCCCACGAGTCCTCGACTCACCTAATCGAAGGTACTGGAGGAACTCGTTTCCATATTGACCGAGAAGAATACGGCGTGTCAGGAGCAGATCATATCTTTCCCTTCGAAGTTCGAGGGGTTAGAGTTTCAGCAAGCTCCTCCTATCCTCGTACGCGAGTTGGCGCATTCCACAAGCCATCTTAGTGCCCCTCCTTTGTACCCTCTCCAAGGAGTCGCATTCGCCTTTGAACTGAGGAAATGCAACAGGTAGCCCATATTCCAACAGAAGACTAATGTACGCAGAGAAAAGTGTCTGGAACATTTGCGGGGTAATAGACGCAAAGGAACGCCGAAACGCCCAGAGCATCCTGGTAGCGCTGCCTATTCTCCGACAAGTGGCAGCCTTCGACTTCAAGGAATCCGTAACCAGAATCCCTAAGTCTTTTTCGACCGTCACCGCTCTAATAGGCTTACTTCCAAGAAAGTATTCACCACCAGTGTCATCGAAGTTTATGCGCATGACCACTGTCTTGTCCTCATTGATAGGCAGCGATGTGTCCAACTGACTAAGTCATCAACTGCTTGTTGCAGTTGCTTGTGGCCATCGCAGGAACTGACAGAGACCTACAGTTTCAGATCATCCGCGAATAAAAGACAATCGATCGCTACCGCGTTTAAAGCCTTCAAACCCGCATGCTGATATTTAACACTTTCGTCCCACTGAAAAAGCATTCTTCAGTTCAGTTCAGTTGGCACATGACTGTAAATGGCTGATAAGCTAATCGATGGTCAAAACTTTCTTTCGGTGGTAAGCTTCAAAGGGGCGCTCACGGCTGCCAATGTTGGTTCTTTGCTATCCTCGTATGCGATGATACGTTAAGCGTTTTCCCGACCGTCATTCGGTCCCGATTATTTTAGCCGCAACTGGGAAAACCGGAAAGGGTTTCTCTTCATCAAGCTAGTGAGAGGTTACCTAGGAAAAAATTAAAACATGACATTTAAAACGAGTCATTTTATAATGGGATTTTTGTGCAGTTTTTATTATTTTTCAATTGTGGTCAAAACCGTATAAATTTAAATGCGGTTATTTAAAGCTACATGCTTAATTACCACAAATTATGTGAAATCTTTTGCAGAATTTCCGACAAATGTCAAATTTCGTCAAGCAATTCAAATGCTACCGTATCCGATTTCAATTACCTCATTTCTTATGTTGACATTCACGGTCTATTTTTAGAAAAAGCACGGTAAAACCAATGGTCAATAGTGTATTGTGGGAAAAAGCTACACGTCTAATGAAATAACCACAGGATAGTTAGCACATTACATCTGAATAAGTTTAAGCAGTTCAGTAAAATCGTCGAAGCGAAACGTACTCCATATTGGTTGGGACGAAAAACGCAGTGGAAAGATATGGTGCAATATCACAAAGATTATAATCGTAATGAAAGCATACTTGAGAATTGCGTATCGTGTGATAAAAATAGAGGTCAATGTGTGGTTTAAAAATATTGAGTGATTGGGCAGAAATTACCGAAAGAGGTAGTGCATTCCAAGCACGAGGAATCTGAGCGGCACAGGAGTATCTGCTAATCTTATTTTATACAGTTAAATGATGTTTATTAAATGACGTAACTTCTAAGAAATTCAACAAACAACACTATAGCTGCGTCAACAGAAACATTAACGCACAGGTCAGCACAACATAATAGCATTTTGAGCGATATGTGTTAAAGCTTTTCTAGTACCGAAATTTAACATAATTTTCTGAACTGCATATGAACAATCTGCAGCAACTGCCAATGATTTCTGACAAGACTCGATAAAAGCTACCTTGGTGGACAATCATATCGCTCGTGCCCATCGCCAAAAGTTATGCACAATCCGGAAGGCCACTGAAAATTGCTTTCAGAACCACTAGACCCAGGTTAAATTCCACAGGGATTCTCCGTTCGCAAACCTGACTTGTCGTTAGAAGAAAAATGTAAATTATGAGCTTTTGTGAAAAAACTTAATGATAGGCTTCGAAACTGCATACTACAACTTGTGGATAGCCTTGTTTACCTCAGCAGTTGTATTTTTGCAGACGATTCTTTCAGGGACTATATCTGATAGCGTGTGCGCAAAGCAGATATGGTGTTTGCTGGCCTTAATAATTTATAGGGACGACCCGCTGCCTGCCACATCCTGATTGGCGTAAATTTCGGGGAGGTCAAACCGTCACATGGCATAGGCAGTTAAAAACCCTCACTAGTAACCTTTCCAAAGTAGGCGCAGCGCGTCTTCCAGGCTGGTGTCCCCGCGATCAGATATCGCAATGGCTAATTACGCTTCAGGATATGTCTAGAAACCGTGTTCAATGGCGGTCTTGCACTAAGCATCTTCTTGGAGTGTTTGCTTAACCTTGTATGTTGTCAAGCGGAGTGACGAGAAAAGCTTGTTATGATGCATGACAGTAAAAGCCGCAAGGAAGCTGCCATGTTGATGTCGTTCTACTCGTTCACGAAACTTGTTTGAATGCATGTTTCATTGGAGGTGTAGGCACCTCTATTCAGTTTGTTTGTGCTTACTCTTCTATAGATTCCGTAGCTATTTAAGACCCACCATTCCTCATCTTTTAGGCTTTTACTTTTTCATGGTTGTGTGGCAGTTATGCATTTGGTACGCGCTACCGGTGTAATGCTGTCTTTGATGATGACGATGATGACAGCTGTCAGCCTACAAGTGTTATGATCAACAGGCAGTCAACTGAAAAAAGCGCTAATTTTACCTCGTATGCTATATTTATTGCGCTTTTATTTACAGAGCCTAGTAAAGGCTTGAAGAAACATTCGTAGTGCAATTCTGCGCAGGAAATATTTGTTTGGGTATCACAAAATATCTGCCAACAGGTGATTTTTAAATTGAATGATGTACCTCCTAGCCAAAGTCGCAAACAGATAAACTGCAAAAATGGCTATACTTATTTCCAGATTTAGATCGCCCTTTTGCTAATCTCTTTGTCATTTTGTCAGGCTACAGAACCTTATTTTATGTTGTTAATGAATAGGTTAAGATCGGTTGCTTGACACCGGTGCTAATAAATGAAGTTTATGAAGTGGGGATGAACATAAGATTAACAGAAGATTAGAGTCGGCAGTATATTGTTTTCTCTCACACGCTGCTCTGTAATTTTCAGTGCTTATCGACCAATGCACTATAATGTAAGCTTTTGTAATTGTCATGATGATCTATGGATGGAATACTGCCAGGTTATCCCTCGCCATACCGGAGAGAAATTGTGGTTCTCAATCGAAGTTAATAAATGACCATACGCACAAGTCAGTGGGTTGAGACTGACTTTGTCTAATCTATATTTTTCTACGTTTCTGGCACTTACCACTCTCTGAGAACATTACTTATTTTACTCAATGGGTCATCGGGATACGCAATCCATTGCATCACGTAAACTTCAAGTCATGGCTCCATGGCGGCCTTTGTCATTGATTGCCTGTTTCTTACAAGAAAATTGACTACACTTTCACTTGCATACGTAAGCACAGCAACTAGATGACCCTTGCATGAAGCACGTATTTCATCAAGTTTGGTCATCGAGTCGTGCAAATCCACATTTTGCCACAACTTATAGCTGTTTTCCAACTACGCCATTTGAACTTTGACCACGTTTTCAATAGTTGAAATACCGAGGAAGTCAATTAAATATATGATTAATCTGCTATTTTCAACCTAAGACACTCAAATCGATCTCCGTGCAATCGCAACAAATCAATGTTGTGATATATGTAGAGGAATAGGATACGAAAACTAAAACAATTCTTTGAAAGAGGAATTACGGAGTTGGGTTTATGGAACTTACACCTGGTTTAAAATCTGCAATAAATCATCGTCCAGAGTAACGTCAGCACCATATTTTGTTCGTGGCATTCATGATAAAATATCACGTTTTGCTTCGCGACGCTTTTCGGAAACTTGTGGTGGCATTCGAACGCCTAAACACGTCTTCAGCGAATTGCGACGAAACATCTTTCTATATAACTTTATGCACTCAACCCCTGTTATACCGGATTTTCTAAGCCTTTTACAGCCTGGAAAAGCCTCTGTAATTACCGCCTTAAATTTGTGCCAGTGATGCTCAGGCTTTAAACATGTTCCTGGTTTTGTATCATTGAACTTGTGCGCATGTTTACCGGAGTGATGAGGAAATAGTCTCATGATATATAACTGAAAGCCTCAAGAAACTTTCTTGCTGCACACGATCAGCTGATTGACGTGCTAGTTTGCTGTGTCAGGCGCTTCACCCCATTTTGTGCCTGTTAAGTCCATTTCCCCCCAGTTTCTTAGTAATACTATGGCAGTGCTATGCTATCGGATTATACTGACAACGGGCTATGTTTTTATTACGCGAAATGAGGTCTAATAAGTGGTTTCAAGCTTGTTGTATTTAAATTTATTAATGAATGAGTCCTATGGTGAGGCCAAGAGGTGATGTTTATCTTCTTATTTTCATGCAACTAATCTGGGCGAAAGGCCCAATTCCAAAGGGTTTTTACGTTGCTTCATCACTCTGAATATATGTCATAGTAAAATGTAGTTATGATTCATGACAGCAAAAGCTGATGGAGCTGCCGTGCTGATTGTGTTCTACTCTTTCAAAAAATTTGTTTGATTCAAGGTTTAGGCACTTCATCCAGTGTGTCGGTCTAATCATTACAAGTTCAGTATCTATTTCTGTCCCACCTTTCTCGATCTAGAAATTTATTATTATTGTATGTTGATTAGGCAGCCGATACTGGTTAACAGTTTAATGCTAACGGTAAATCATTTTTCTGTAAATTTCAGATCAATGTTTTTTTAAAGATTTTTTAATAACTCTTTCTTACTTGCATATTTCGAACTAGTTTGCGATTTCCGGTATGCATTCGTGGGAGCGCAGACTGAAATTCTCAAGCTATCTGTTGTATACTTCTTTCAAGGTTTTAGTAAATTTCTATTGCTTGTGGCTATCAGTGAGTTAAACTTTTCTACTGCAGGTGGATATTGTACTCACTACTCACGATGCTGGCGGTCTATCCACGCGTGACATCGAATTGGCTAATTTCATCAACGAGGCAGCGCTGAAATACGGTGTTCAACTTCCGAAAAAGCGTACATAGTCGGGACAAATCGGTATCCAGCGTGAAGCAATGCTCCCTTTTGGATTTATTTCAATCAGAATGCATATTTTCGTTCTGGTATTTTTCACTTTTTACCGCTAGGATAACCATTCGTTGACAAATAAGATAAAATTTGTTTGCAAAAGGTTATATTTATCTTCGGCTACTGTTTTACTTCTTATACAAAAGATTCGTCAGGCCAAGGGTGATTGTTAGAACAAACAACTGGATCAATTAACATTCCACCTACCACATGTGTCTAAACCTATTGCAAAGCAGCCTATACTAAGCCTCAAGAGTGCCAGACACTTCGGACACAAGGTTTTCAGCAGTGATGGAATTATGCCGAAATTGTATAGTGCCACGTTGTCCAAACGATTGTCATAATAAAACGGTAACTGAACGGGTTGGATGCAGTGATTATTGTCCATTTGTAATTAGAATTTTGGACTGGGAACCTCCTGTCACTTGACTGTTTGTATGAAAACACAAGCTTGATCCAGGCAAAGTGCCGCCCAGTCATAGATTGCATGTGGGCTAATATACTGGACTGTTGTTCAGATGTTCTCCGAGCTTGTATAGTTGTTGTTGAACGTTTCGTCATCAAGCTAGATGACATCATCAGCAGAACTTCTTTCGAAGTGACTTAAAATTGGTATTCATTGATTTTTATAATGTCCGTGCGCCATCACTCACGTTGGTTGGTGGAATTCATGTGTTGCATTCTTGTCCATCGAGTTTTCATTAGTCCATAGGTTGTAGCCAATTGAAGGTGCTGGTTGATTGATGTCGTTGTTGAGTGCCACGCTTCGATGAATTATCGCGCTCGTCAGTTGTTTTCTATGGCTAAAGTCTTCGCGTTGTCCCAATCGAATTGGTGTCCGAATTGATCAACATGTATTGAAATCAATGACGTTGGGTCGTGCCTTCTTACAGCTAACCGGTGTTCGTGTAGTCTTGTGCTTAGTTTGCGGCCGGTTTGTCCGATGTCGTTCTTCTCGCAATCTCTGCACGTGATCTTGTAGACTATTCGATTGTTCTTCTTTTGCAACTTTGTCTTTTACGTTGTTGAATTGATTGCGTAATGTTGACACTGGTTTGTGCGCGACATCTATTCCAAATGGCTGAAGGACCCGGGCTGTGTAAAATACATATCGGCGAAACCAGAGTTGTAGGGTTTGTATGCCCTATGCGAATGTTGCATATGAGTAACTTCTATCGAATCTAATTTAAGGCTTGCCCTGGTGTTTGCACTGGGCAGACATCCATTAAAGTTATTATCGTAATGGAAAAGACTGTCGTTTTGCTAGGGTAGACCAACTTCTTAACTAGTTGGATGGGGCTGAGATCTCATCAATGTGGCGCTCAGCACTTAGACGAATGTAATTTAGCCAACCATCGTTCCCTGTGTAATGTTTGATTATATTTTTTATTCAAAATGTGTTTAACGTTCACCGCGTTATCCATGCAGTTTAGAACTTGTGAGCCGCTGTCAACTAAGCGTCACCACTTCCACAGGTCAACATGAACAGTCGACTTATTAGACAGATTGTTTTTAGCATTGCTTACGTGATTAAGCACCCCCAGCTTCACATAGGCTACTCAGTCATATGTGTGAAATCACAAACCTGGTCTAAGCGAAGTCCCACACAGTCGCAGGCATTACGTGGACTGAGATACTGTCCGGTTGACCTGGACTAGACCAATGTACGAATGGAAATAGAAAAGGCAGTGAGACTCGAGCATGTTTCTGCATACTGCTCACTACTAGTGGCAAATCAATTTATCACGGTGTTAACTGCACGATTGCGAATCAATGATTAGTCGTATATGGTATGCAAGCACAAGCCTGATCCAGGCAAAGTGCCGCACAGTCAGAGACTGCACGTGGGCGACGATACTGTCAGGTTGCCCAGGCCTAGACAGATATGAGGAAGAAGAAACAGGAAATAGTAGTGACACTCCAGCCTGTTTCAGAATGCAGCTCACTACCGCTGGCCAATCAATTTAGCATGGTGTTAGCCGTACAGCACGAAGTACTGCATGATTGCACATTCGTGCAGGTTAGGTAAAGGTTTTTGGTAGTTTCTTTCTTCTGACTAGACTCCCATTGCGAAAACGAACCGTTACCCATTACTCTAACCGATTGCGTACAAATTTATTTCCATTATTATAACTACGAGATCGGTTGCAAACACACTTTAATCGATTACCTGATGTCGCTTTCACGGTTTCTTATTATTTTATTTAAACCATGTTCGTTTTTCGAGCGCCCAAAGGAACAGCACGTTCTCACTGGATGGAACATTGTGGGCTAATTTTTCAATTTAGCGTAACTTTCGAGATTATCTTTTTCGTCGAATGCATATGAGTGTAATCTGCAACTAGGCTAACTATCAGTCAGACAAAACAAAATCTCATCTATTCCAAATATTTGAAAATAAATTGGACCTACGTTCGGTCGTAACCGCATGATTTCTCATATAGAATTTGAGTATAACATAGTTGAGACACCTTTCAATGTCGCTTTGGGTCAAGTTATCTCTTCATGCATTCTCCGAATACTCACTTCTACACAATGCCATTGACCTCCCGTTTCGATCAAGTTCCCTAGCTTTAAACTGTACGGAGGTGCCGTGTAGCTAACACCATACTAAATAAATCTGCAATTTCTATTCTATTTTCATTTCTCTTGACCTGGCCAACCTGACAGTATCTGAGCTCATGTGCATTCGATGGCTGTTCGGCACTTTTCCTGGATCAGGCCTGTGATTTCATACTTACGTATCTCCGGTTTATTTATTACGAGGCAGTACACGTCGTACATCGTTGCAAGCGCTGCGGGAGAGATTGTTCCTCCCGAATCGGACTGTTTAGTCATTCAAAAAGTTGCAAAACATGAAATTCATGCGATGTGATGTACATCAATGGTCGACATCGACCGACGGAGGCCAACAAGAACAACACGTGATATTGTCGAGCGTGTGAAGAGTGCCTCGTGAGCTTTTTGGTTGATATTTGGTAAACATCCACCCACATACAGCGTAATATCAGGATGCGGCAAACAACCCGACAACAAAAACCCTCCTGAGTTCGGTTTGCGGATGAATTGCATCGGAACGCTTCGAGTGACACGCTCTGTAATCATGATGTTGAATAGCAGCACCTATATATCGAAATGCATCAGGGCCGGTTAAACGAGCCAGGTGTAGCGGGGGCTCGAAAGAAACCGATTTTCACAAAATCGCCTGAAAAATCATATCGAAGTGGCAACCGGTGCAGCCAATCTCGAGTCATCGATCAATGCCGATTCTTTGTCGTGTACGTAATAAACGCATTTGACCAATTGGTGTTTTCTTGTGTTATTGGATTCGGGGTGAATGTGATTGACATTCGAAAGGTTGGCATAAGTAAAGACTCGTGATGAAATCGGCCGTAACGGGTGATCGGCGACCTAATAAGCGTTAATCAGCCTCGAGTCGTCCCACCGAGTACATTTTCAATATGATTCCTTCCGTTTTCATACTACTGTTTACTAGTTAGTAAACTGTTTTTTTGTTTTTATCGCTTGCGTTCTATCCCTGGTGTTGGTCCTTTTGATTTCATCCGGTAGATTGTGTTCATAGAGAATTTAATAAGTTGATTGGACGTGATCATCGTTCAACTTTAAAACCATTTTACGTAAACGAGTAGCGCTCGTATGCCACTGTTGGATAAGGCTGGTACGACCAACGTGTTCATTCGCATGTGTCCGATCACTTGAATAATGTGGTTAAACGCATAGCCATGAACCAAAATGCCCATTTGCATGTATTTCCTTCACACTCCACGACCGGTTTCGTGCTGTTTGCGCTCATCAGGTAGGAACAGTAAGATCAGGATCCGCATGCGCTTGAAACAGTGGAGGAATTGTAAACAAGTAGCGCTTGTATGCCACTGTTGGATAAAGCTGGTACTACCAACCTGTTCAATCACGTGGGTCCACACACGTATGATGGGGTTAAACCCATAACCATGAACCAAAATACTCTTTTGCATGCGGATCCTGATATTACTGTCCCATGGGAATGCATGCAAATTAGCATTTTTGTTCGTTTTACTTGAAGTTTGTACAATAAAATAATGTTCAAAACCGAAACTAGTTATCCCTAGAAATTAATGACCGGTTTGCTTGTCAATCTCAATCACCGAATCTAGCGTAGCTCTTCGTTTCGTGACAAGTAACGCAGAAAAGTACCTTTGATTCACCCCTGTGCACTCAACTTAATAAAGTGCAATCGAATAAATGCATGCTTTTATTGATCAGTGTATCAGGCAAAACGCTTTTTTGCTCATAGATGAGAACTTCATTCTGTGACGCTTCATCGCTTGCACTTTCGAAAGATCAGCCGGACTAGCTAGGTTCGTATTTATTACACTTTAAGCACGCCTTCTACTACTCGGCATGTGTTTTTGGTTACTTTGTTGCAAACTATCCAACTATGATAATGTAAAAGAATATGAGCAGTACATCACAACAAGCATACAAACTTCAGCTAATGTCAACGTCAAAGAACACCAAATTGTATTCTAGAGGGTGAATTATGTGCTGCCTATTAATCGTTTCTTAACAACTTCACATTAGGAATGGATATCTTCATCTCAACCAACTGGAAAGAGTACAAAGTTTCTCTAATAACGGTAATGTCAAGTGTGTGGTGCAAACATATTTAGTTAACCTCGTTACTTTGTTCCACGGGCTTTGTGCATTTGTATATAAACATCTCATAAAGTTCGCTGTGTACAAGTCATGAAATGTAATCAATAGTCCGGCTCGGTTGGAGTCGGAATGCCTACGTTTTTCGGAACTATTTCACTCGTATCCGTTCGGACCGCATTACTAGACGTTGGTTGGTCAGTTCTATCCGTTAGTTTGCAATCGACTGTGATTCTTGGCAAACTCAACTTGACATCTTGGGTTAGGTTTCTTCTATTGGCTTTCCATTCGCGTGTTATAGCATCTCTCATTTTGATTTTCACAAAGGTGAGAATTAAAGCATTCAGACCTTGGTAGATCATGTAATCCTGAAAGCAATAAAAAAATAATGCGTTCTAACACCGATTGTTTCGTCTAGGTATTGTCCTGTTTGTGATCCGGCTTAGACTGTTCTTGAGACCGTACGTCGCCGGTAATTTTCCGATCACCTACAAGTACAACATTGCATTATGTTGTTCTCTACCTTTCTCCACGAATTACGTTGCATGCGCAATTAAAGTCAAAAGGAATGGTTAGCAACGGGATCTATATATTCAGTACTGGCGTGTATGTATATGGAGCAGCAAGAGATTTGAATATGTTTGCGGCCAATCGGGAACCCATAATCATGAAACGAAAGTTTGCACTGAATCGGTTGGAGCAGATTTTTGGTAACGTTTCGCTTCTAACACATAAGTTTCGTCAGACAAATGTTGTCACTACGAACAGAGATCAGGTTTAAATTCAAGTTACCTGGCCAATCCTAAGTTACAGGATCATGATCAATTCATGCGGTGTAAACCTTTAATTGTTTGCTGTGTGATGATGCAACCAACGTCCGCTTGCCGATATTCCTGCTTGCGTAGCCCGTCTACACACTGGGTTTCATGTACGTTAGCATTGTTCGACAGCCGAACTCGACTCCACATTTTTGCAGAATTCCAGCCCACTCACCATATTTTGACATTTTGAAGTCAATCCTTATACGGTTTAACACATCGTCACTCCCACCTATTCGTTGCAGACTTTCTTTTCATTTATATGGAACACTTTGAAAACAAGTACATTACCAATGAAGGGAATAATCCACAGTTATGGTGTCGCTACGTCTGTCATTATAATGCGTGAACCGTTAAAGGCCATCTTGAACCATTTGAATAATTTATACCCATGTATGAAAAGACGTCGCGAGTACTGCTTCTTCTAAAACGCGTGTACGGGAGTTTCACGAAGCAAACTGTTCATCGAATAATTAATACGTACTTGAGGCCAACCATGGAGTATGCGGTTCAGGCTTGGTCGCACTGGCTACAGAAGGACATCAGCCTCTTGCAGAGAATATATCATCGGACCACCAAGCTCGTACGTGGTTTAAAACATAAACAATACGAAGATCGGATTACAAGCCTCAATCTCTTCGACTCTCGCTACCGCCGTCTTAGAGGCGACTTGATTCTTATGTTTAATATACTGCATACCCACAACCATCCCCTGAATCAACTATTCACACGACTACCACCACGAACAAGCCGGAGTCATAACTATACAGTACTTATTCCCGAATCGAGGCTGAACTGTCGAAGGTATTTTTATTCTGTACGTGTATGTTTTACTTTTGCGGGGCCTTCAAATCGGCCGTGCATACAATTAATTTCTCCAAGGGTAAAATGCATCAAATATTTTCGGATCAACTGAGGTCAAATTTGGACGTGCACTTTAGAACGAAGTACGAGATACCGGGACTTGCAGTGAAACGTTTGACCCAAAAACTTTTGTTAGTAAACTGGATCGTATGTCAATCAATTAGACGGACAAGAAAAATCGTTCAGTCGACAAATTGTAACTCGATGTCGGGACATGTTTATCATTTTTTAAATTTGTGGTGAAATTATTGTAACAGCTGAAAATTCGTGTGTACGAATAAAGTCAATTTCTTCTTCTTCTTCTTCTTGGAACTCCGGACCCCATAACGTTGCACATTCACCCAACTTGGATATATTCAAATCGAATTTGGACAACTTCATATCGACCAATCCAAACATTGAAACAATATATTCTGCATCATAAAGCTTTTAACCCATGCATCGATGTAAACTATACATATTTACCCTATCAAACCGGTTGAAACAATTTCTGCCCTATGCATTTTTACGTGATTCCTGAACTGATCAGTAGGCAAACAAACCCCGTTTTACTACCTATGTTATTTGTAATTCGCATATTATTCTGTGGTTTTTGTAAAGCTATGTGCTTTTTAGACCATTAAATTAAACTGAATTGTATTACGGCAACAGAAAAGTAAAATCTGTGACAAATACTCTCCCCTTTTATGGACTGTTTAAGGAAAATAAGTAGTTGTTACGATAAAGACTCCAGTCTATAGAAAACCTATTGATACCGATGCTCTCATTGAATACATTTACCCACGTATGCTTTATACATTTGGCATAAGATGAATACCTGTGTAGCGATAAAAGAACGTACACGCTCATTGTGAAACGAGACAATGGCCTATATATCACGGCTATCCGACATGTTTTGTAAAACACCAATCGACTGTGTTGAAATACCTCTCGGTGTAATATCCGAGAATAATTGGCGAGACACGGGTGGATACCGCATGTTAAAGGCACATAAGAAACGATAAGTAGAATCTTGAACCAGGCGAACATGTGATATAATAAAAGAAAAACTACCTGCTCGACCCTGGTGTGCCTGGTAGATCAGAAACTGTTATCAGCATCTACAAAATGAAATGTAAGGATTTTTATGTCATTTACTTCTAGGGAACTTCTCACAGAATTGAAGAACACCGAACTTATGTCAAAAGGCAGCGTTGAGATGTGAGGGAATATCAAGTCTTTATTCGTGATTCAGCCTTAGCGGAGCACGCTTTAGATAGAGCACACAGCACCGATCTAGACAATGTGCGAATGTTAATGGACGGTATTAAAACCTAGGCCAAACGCTTACATGCGTAGACGGTCGAAATCGCTAAGGCAGGTAGACTTGCGGTCAATAAAGCGGATAGAGTGAAGAGTTCCACTATCTGGCGATCAGCGCCTATACAAACGTTAGTAGCCAATATTCATCTTAGACCTATTAATTAATTAAATATTTCAAAATTGTTTAATTAAACCTCGTTCGTTGTGTACTTTTATACTGTCAATCGACCTTGAACGTGTGCACCTGCATCAGATTGATGGGAATACGCCGAATTAGGCAACTCGAGTGCTAGTCATGTTCATTAATACATGACTTGACACCACATACGTGACTTACCAGCTAGGCTGCTTTGTGGTAAGGACAAACATAGGTGGTACTAAGTCATGTTTCCAGTCCTAACAATAACACTTAGTCTGACGAAGCTTCTGTGCCAGAAGCGATACGAAACCGGTTGCATTCAGATTTCTTTGTATTAAGACTACACGATCAGTCCCAAACATTTTCCGATCAATAGTTGATATGTATCAATATTTTGCGACACTATTTTCAATCTGACCCGATTAACATTTTGTGATTCTCGTAGCGCATATTACTTATGAATAATTCGGTCGATAGCCCTGTTTTTATCGAATACTCGTCCAAAATGCAATTTCGCGCCTTTCAAATCGTTTCGCTATCAGCGATAATTTACCCCATTTGCATTCGTGTGTCTTTTACAAAATGAGGTCTAATCTGTCTCGCTAATATGAAGAACATAGCGCCTCACTGCTACTTGAATAATTCGAATCACGGTACAACAATATTCACAAAAGAGGATGCTTTCGATTTGACCCATTGGGAGAACAATCTCTGGAGCCTCTGCTTTGAAGGTGTAGATTAAAGCGCCGGCGTCATACTACAAAGTGTAAATGATGTTGTTAGCAGCTGACACTGAACCAAAGATGTTTAAATATCGCTTTAAACGTTTATCGAACGCTGCGTTCTTGACTTTGGAATAATATATCTATCCTCGATATTGCATAGAAGGGGCCAATTATATTTTATCTAGTTTAATTGCCGACAAATAATTTTCTTGTCGTCTTAGTGATGTTATTTCATTTTGCTGTCCAGTGAAAGTGATAAATTATCTTTTTGAAGTTTGAAATTTTCTAAGATAATGCTGATGAAGTGTCCCGGATGATGGCGAGTCGAACGCAGAGACCTTATTTAGCCACTAAATGTCGCAAATGTGTTATTCGTTATCATCGTAAAACCTAAATTCGCTCATATTTGAACCCGCTGGAATCATTTCCCGGTCACACTGGTCACATGGCCTTAAGTCGATCATCACGTGGTTATATCGATCCGATCTGTTCACCGCGCATTCATCTATGAATTGACTATTGCTTCCTACTTGTGGACATTATGAGTGAAACCTGGCATTAGGCTGCATCGAAATGCGCCAAATAAATAGTGATGTCCTATCCTCGTGTTCCCACTTAACGCCTACCTACTGTCAATCACATAAGAAACTCATTTTGGTGTGTGATATGGATGAAACTTTGATAACGGAAACTCAAGCGGAGAAGGTTATTGTCAGACCAAAAATCAAAAGCTTTCTACGCAGTTTACGGTCCATGTACGAAATTTGTTTGGTCACTTATTCAACACGAGATAGGGCATCAACCATCCTCAGTAATTTTCTCGATCCAGATTCCAAGGTGTTCGGCAAACGTATTCTCTGTCGCGAAGATATCGTTCCAAGTTTTCGAAATAAATTAGATGCTTTTCTCGCACATTTGCCAAAATCCTTTGGCAAAGACCGTTCTCTCTCTCGTGAGGTAATCGGCAATGTGAATTCGAGACCTACGCAGTTACAACGGAAAAGCAATAATGGATTTCAGACAAGGAGGTCAAGGAGGCCACCAGCCTGGACCTATGTTGTCGCTTTAGATGATTTTCCTATGGCATGGTCCAACATCCCAACGTGTATTCCAGTTCGACCTTTTATTTTGGATGGATTTCGAAAAGGCAGGTCCGTCAAAACCGAAGCCAACTACGTTACTAGCATGCAAAAATTTCTGGTGAAATTGCACAATGCCGTATTTCGTGAACCCCGACCGCAACCAGGAATTAGTGAGAATTTTGAATGCAAAACGATTCCGAATTTCTCGCGTCTTCGATCCAATTCAGCTTACGCGGTCATCACACGAATTCGTCGAAGACCTTCCAAAGCTCATCGATTTCAAGCAATTTGTCATTCTGACCCGGGAAAACTAATCAACTTCGGATCAAATTTGATTGCAACATACCCGAGCGTCAGCCCGCTAAGTGATTGGGGCACCGAAAACACAATTGAAACCGATCATCCCATGACGGCTGTCTATACACCACTGGTAATTGGTTCGGCCATTGGCGATCGTGATTCACAGGAACTTAAGGAAAAGGTGTTGATAAATTCCTTTTTTAGTCAGTTCGATTGAAACATTATTTCCGATAAAGAAATGTCAAAGCTACTCCATGCTATTGTTTCTTGGCAAGTATTTAGTTCAATAACAAAACATTTTCTGTTCCGCTACATTAGTTTCTCTACCGCTTAATCGTTGGTCGTTGTTTGGCGTTCCCAATGTTACCATATTTATCGCTTCCACTGGATGTTGAAAACTGAAAAAGGTTAACACTCTTTAAATTTAATATAGGTAAGGTGATACCCCCTACTAGCAAGAATCTTCCGTTTTACGGTAATCTTGACGATACGTTCATTATGTTTTACATATTTCATATTGTCTATCAATGCTAATCCTAACTTTTCTATCGTGTGAATATCGTGAAACTAATTACGGTTTCACCAGTAAAGCTTTTATCGTTTACTGCTGAATAGGTTTACATCGTTATGTATAGGCTATTTCTAGTAACCAATTGCTGGTTAACACGGTATAATTTAAAGTATTTATCACCACTCGGCAGAAGTGATCACGTAATGATCAGCTTTGAGACATTACTTCTCTTTCAAGCCTATCACAAGACCCCGGCGTAATTTTAGGATTGTAGACTGGTGGTTACTCTTCCTGAACTCTGAATATTCCATTCAGTTCTCTGATAAGTCCAGTGTAGGTTAAAATTGGGTTACAATTTTCAGGTGCATGAACTTGTTACATGTCAAGCACGCTCGGCTGCAACGCGTAGAACAGCACCAGAGGGTCATTGGCTGGCTCCTCAAGTTGGTAAGTCTACGGGATCGTCTCTGTTGGCAATACAACTTATTCCCAACTTATCGTTCCTAGGCCGGCTATAAAACTGCTTGGAAAGCTGAAGTCAAATTACAACGTTTGTTTAAGCGCTACTTTGAATTATCTTCAGTTAGGGATGAAAAACGAGTCCCAAGAAATGTCATAGTTGCGACCAGTATAAAGGGGAACACATATAAACGATTAAATTAGATGATGGAACAGTAGTTGATACCGACAACACCAAGGCAACTGCCTTCTTGAGGTTTTTCAGTGGCATTTAACAACGTGATAATTCACCGTATGCATGGTCCGGGTTGCTAAATACCACAACTGCTGGTGTCCCTTTACTAGATCAGTGGTCTTTAAGGCTGAGGTGTATGAGGCACTTAGCCATATTTGTGTCATCAAAGTTAAGGGACCGGATGTCATTCACTCTAATATGCTAAATAATATCGCCCGAGTGTTGACCAGATAGCTTTGAAAACAATTTAATGCATAGTTTGACAATGGAGTGGTTCATGGTGGGTGGAAAGATACTTTAATATTACCAATACACTAGGGTGGCTGCATATAAACTCTTGTTAACTATAGACCTGTCGGCCTTACTAGCATTGTCTCAAAAGTACTGGAAAAACTACTCTCTGACAAAATCTATCAGCATTTTTGCCGGCATTCACTTATGAGTGTAACCCACAAGTGGTGTATTCAGTGTAATTCTTATCTGAGTAAACTTTTTACTTTTCTGAATATTGCAAATGAAAAGTTTGACGAAGGGAAGCCTTTAACAAAGTCAGGAATCGCCGCCTTCTAGAGATCAATTTAGCAGCAAAGTGCACACGAGGTAGTCTTTTGGATGAATAAAATTAAACATTACAGACAGGACATACGGTTTTCTTTTAGGATTCCCGCTGTGTTTAGCTATAGAAAAATGATCAGTGTGTTTCGTTGTGGTTCGGTACTGGTTCTCTCCTAGTCCTGATTTTCAATGATAACTTGTCGTCGGCCTTGAAGTGTCCATGCTTCGTTTTCGCTGATGCACGACCTTCAGGTCGTATAAACTGGTTATTCCAGCGGACGTACCTACTGAACCTCAATAAGCACCAACTGTTTACAGCATCGGTTGATAAGATTCCGTTTCAAGTGCCGTACAGTTTATTAGAGATTTGGGGGGTATTAGCTAAGATTGAGTTCAAATGGGAAGACCAGTAATATGCTGCGTCTCTACGTGCGCGGAACGTGCTTTTTCGTATAAAACCAATGCTCTTGTGAAGGAAACCTGATACATTTCTGCTACTCTACAAGGCATTAATTTGGCGACATCTACAATATTGTGTCCAAATACGGTGCCCACACTACCAAATGCGTACATAATCCTGCAACTCGTATGATTGATGGTCAGCGAGTGATACCTTACTCTACACGCCTGAAGTCTCTAAATCGTTTCTCCCTTAGGCGCGGTCGTTTAGGAGGTGACTTAATTGAAATATTTTAAGTGACATTCGAAAAAAATAGCTTCTCAATCAATGATCCTGAACTAGGCACATGTAGTCATTCAAAAAATCTTGCTAAGCAGTACTTTCGGATAGATTCCAGAAAACACTTCAGCCTCAGGGTTGTAAATTGCTCGAACAATCTTCCAGAGGATCTAATAGCCTGCAGTTCCGTCGCAAGTTTCTAGCTCGATCTGGAACGTAACTTGAATAAATTGTTTCCTAAATGCTCCCATTTATGGCTATTCAAAAATAGGCTAATCATTTGTAGTCACATTTTCTCGTTTGGTTCTACAACGATGCTAATAAAAATTGAGAACATTTTATTAAATTCGTTGACGTTCTGTCTTTATACGAGATTCTTCTTTATCTGGCCTCTAACCTTACCGGTGAAGCGTAACCGCTTCTTTTTATCGAACATCAGCTATTAGGACTTGTGTTCGCTATAAACAGTCCAGATAAAATTCTGATGTCGCGATCATCAATGATTTCAAACTGACAAAAATGTTTACATTGTTGGGCGCTTCGATGCTGCATTCCACCAAAGAAATTCTAGACGCTCATTTCGCTCGTCAGCCGATTACAGTTCTGCGCAGACTGAACTGAACGGATGGAATTCAAACGAATTTATCGCCAACAATCGAACTCGCGTTGAGTAGGTGGTTATGAGTTAGCTTTCATGATCACCAACGATACGCATAATAAAATTAAATTATTAGAGCGAAACTCAGACGGTGGGATTCGAACTGAGTGGATGAAAAGTGATTCTACAAACCCGATTGCTTCAACTGAATTTCCCCAAACCTGACAAAGCCACCTGCGTAAGGCTCGCTCGAATTGCAAACTAAATGCTCCTTGAATTTCAATTGAACCATCACGAGTATGTAGCGATGAACACAATGAAAAAGCAAGATCTGTTAGTTGTGCCATACGAAGAGTAAAACAGAAGCTAATTTGTACCTATAGTTCGACTCTATGGTCACTTTAAAGTTAATATCTTTTTCAACCATAAATCTTGAAGTTTAACTGCTGAAACTAAACGAGTCATCCATTTCATCATTTTACTTGGACACACTGGCGGGTCGAGATCTTTCGGTGTTCGACTTGTCAAATTGTTTGCACAAAGTTGTGTACTCCAGAAGATTGAAAATTCCGTTGAAAATGAACAAAATTGCTTTTGTGGGTGAATGATAGAAGACCGTATGTTTATCAAGTGAGAGAACGATTATACGAATACGATGCAAGCTAAGATTATTATAAAATTAGAAATATGCTGTTCCCAACGTATGATTTGAAATATGAAGTGAATGAAATTAGGGTTTCCAAAGTAATGTGCTGCTCACACACCATCAACACATTGAAGAAGAAGAAGAAGGCTTTATTCGTTAATACAAATTTTCAGCGAATCAAATTAATTTAACCACACAAGTTTTTAATGCGAATAATGAATATGACAGAATAGTTAAAGTTGGATTGAAAAAATTTGAGATTGTCAGTCACATTCAATTCCAAAATAGTTTCGATTTCGTCTACACCGGTATTAAGCGTTGTGATGGAAGTTGACGAATTGTAAAAATCCACATGCACAAGTTTTCTTTAGTCGAGTAGATTCGTATTATACACTTCCGGGGCTGCTGGTGGGCGATAAATTATGCCGATTGTGCAATCATCGCCTGTAGTCGTTGTCAGCAAACACCATAGCGTGTCCTGAAGCACCAAGTCGGAATCCGTCAGTTCTTTGCACTTGAGTCTCTGATCATAATAGAGTGCCACACCTCCTCCACGTGACGCACGGTCTCGGTGGAGCAGTGACATGCCAGCAATCTCTAACTCACAATCGTGGATTTCCGGGCTCAGCCAAGTTTCGGTAATAGCAATTAGCTGAGGTCGTTTAGTCTCAAACCTAGCGACAAGTTCGGCAAATTTGGAAATTGAAAAATATGCGATTTTTTAGGGACCAAGCCTGGAGGTTGTCCAGATCCTTCTGGAGCAGTTCGCAGTCTTCCGACTTACTTATCTTCGACCAAACGTTTATATCGTCCGCGAACAGTACGATCTTGCATTTGATGAGAGCTGGTATGTCATTAGCATAAAGCGCGAAGAGGATTGGTCCGAGGACGGATCCCTGCGGCACTCCACTTGTCACGGCTACCGACTTCGATAGAGCACCGTCCACAGAGACTTGAACAAACCGATCAGTCAGGTAATTTTCTAACCATGCTAACAGACTGCCAGTGATACCACAACGTTCCAGCTTCTGCAAGAGAATACTGTGGTTTACACGGTCAAATGCTTTCGACATATCGAGGTAACATACATGGATAGTATCCCCAGCATCGACTGCTCCAGTCCAGTCGTCAAGGATAAGGAGAAGGTTAGTAAGGCAGGAGTATCCCCTTCTAAAACCGTGTTGGGCTCCCGAAAATAGCATATTTTCCTTAAGGTATTTGCTCAGTTTGTTTGCCACGATCCTTTCGAGTACCTTGGATACGGCGGACAACAAAGTAACATGTCTTTAATTTGCGGGCTCCGAACGCACCCCGCCTTTGAAAATCGGGGAGATTATACCAGATTTCCATTCAGTCGGTATGACACTTTGCGACAACGATTCGCAGAATAACTGAGTTAGAGGTCCGCATAGAGATTGTGCACAATGCTTGAGTATATTCGGGGTAATTTTATCACAACCAGGGGATTTTCTGGGATTCAACGATAGTAGAGTTCCAAGCACCTCTTCTTTGTTGATGGTTATTGTGTCCAATGGTAGAGGATGCGTTATTTCTGGATCCATTTGTATATCCACGCTTTCCTTTGGACAAAAATACTGTAGCATAATAATTTACCAAAGCATCCGCGGTGTCAGCTGCATTTGTGGTCATTCCAGTGGGCGTCCGCAAGGCCGCAACTCCTGGTTTCACTGAACACTGCTTTTTCACAATCTGGTAAAGAAGCTTGGGATTCCGTTTCATTTTAGACATTATGACAGCTTGATACTGTATTTTGTCTTCAGCAATAAGTTTTCTAAAGGTCTCCCATGTGGCATCGGTGGTTAACCAGCGATGGTTTATCCAAGCCTTATTTCGCAGTTTAATCCATTTCCGAGTGCGACTGCGGATTTTAAATTCGAATGCCTTTCCACACTGTTTTGGTACGAATGCTGAGTTTGAGTTGATTTCCCGGTTTAGATTGGTCAAAATGCTACACCACTGCTCTTTTACTCCTATGCCTTCAATTTACCAATCGTTAATCAAACTTAGGGCGTTTGATAATTTTGATAGGCATACCTTTCTGATGAATTTTGTTCTATCGTTTGTTCGCTCTGCTCGACATATGTAGTCAAAATTCAAGACCAAATGGTCGCTCGAACCTAGCGGACAATCGTATGTAATGCTTTCGACGGAGTCCTCTTCTGTTGTCAAGATAAGATCGAGCATTGAAGGCATATCTCTCCCTCTGTATCTTGTATTGCTTTCAACGTGATTATACAAGGGAATTTCGTCAAACAGCTGCTGGAAGATGGCAGCAGTGGAGGCCTGAGAAATTTTGTTCGTCTTCAGCAAGTTAGGCAGATTAAAGTCTCCCATGATCAAGATTCTGGTATGATATCTCGAGGCAATCAAGCGTAGCTTGTCGAGTAGATTCGTATTATACACTTTCGGGGCTGCTGGTGGGCGATAAATTACGCCGATTGTGCAATCATCGCCTGTAGTCGTTGTCAACAAACACCATAGCGTGTCCTGAAGCACCAAGTCGGAATCCGTCAGTTCTTTGCACTTGAGTCTCTGATCATAATACAGTGCCACACCTCCACGTGACGCACGGTCTCGTCGGAGCAGTGACATGCCAGCAATCTCTAACTCACAATCATGGATTTCCGGGTTCAGCCAAGTTTCGGTAATGGCAATTAGCTGAGGTCGTTTAGTCTCACACCGAGCGACAAGTTCGGCAAATTTGTTAATCAAGCATTGGGCATTGGTATAGAGGCATCCAAGAACAGTTTTGGTAAGCAAAGATGGATGGTGTCGTGTGATGGCATAATCTGAGACAACCGTCATTGTCACGCCGACTCTGGAAGAGTAGGCACTGTTCTGTTTTTTGAAAAGTTAAGTAGCAAATCGGTCGTTTCAGGTTGAGAGGCGCAAATCGAGTCCTCTTTTTGGCCAAAAAAGATTTCTTTATCTGGCTTCAGTCCACTCTCGGGAGTCATTTGGGATGGCTTTGCGTTCGATTGCTGATTTTGTGTCCCAGCTGAAGATTCGTTTCTTGGTTCAGTTGATAGGGCTTCATCAATCCTGACAGTATTTAATGCAGAATGGGCTGCATTTTTATCAGTGTTTATGTGATCGCTAAGGATTACACCTTTTGGGATTTTGTGTTTCCAACTTTTCCAGTTGGAACGTACAGTATCAAACATAGTACTCATTAAGAAGTTTATTTTTAATGGACATGCCCATTACCTTTGTATTTTGCTGAGGAAGGCAGTCTAAAAGTATCCACGACAACGACCTTTTCGACGAAAATGGTATAAGCCAGAAAACTCCATTGCCTGTAGTCATGCTCAGCTCGCTCGTTAGCCTCAGGATTGTCTGCCAGTTCTGGAACTCCGAGGATGATGAGATTGCGATTAGATGCCATGATCGAATATGTTTCTTATACAGCTTCACTCTGATTGGGTGACCATGTTGTCAGGACAGTTGATTATATCTATCAATAGGGCCAGTAAAGAATAGTCAACGAAAATATGCAACTATGTGAACTTCAAGCTCTTATTACCGCCAATCGATGGGATTTTTGTGAACTCACCATCATTATGGAACGTGTCCGCGTGCGGTCGCATTTTTCGTTGCTCTGACATTTTTGTCCATATCTTCGTTGCATCTGCTCGGATTTATACCGTTTAAAGTATTCTGTCTATCACTCGACGACGCATATCGGATTTCGATCGCTCAAGTCGAACTACAGCAAAGTTACCAGTTTTGACGGAAAAGGCCAATTTGTTCACGCGTACAAAGATTTTCGCAGAACAAGCTACCCTGTTGATTTTGCTATCATTAGAAACATCACATTGAGCTACAGGTTTTGACACCTTGCTCCATATTCTATCTTCTGTAATCACCGAGTTATTGCGGATTATTTGTTCAATGCCGAAACCACGCCAGCAACAACTGGCAGCTCACTCAACTCGCAAAACACCAGTTATCGATCAACCGGCAAGCCATACGCAGCCCACGAACATGTGCGAACGTGTAACGAGGTCCACCGCCAAAACAAAGAAATCGATCGATCCAGCTGTGACCGCGACACGGGATCTGTGTGACCTCTGCATCACATGTCTAACCCCGGTAAGCGTTGATAGCGTTTCAGTTAAATGTGCTTTTTGCGGGTTCCGTCAACACGCGTCATGTGATAACAATTTGACTGATGACTGTGTGCGTTTTGTGAACGACGAGAAACATCCTTCTGTTTGTTATGTTTGTATTAACTGCAGACAATCCAATGAAGGCGTTCGCCACAACACTAAAGACACCGTTTGTAGAACAATATCATCAATGGATTTAGAGAAATCTAGATTTTAAAGACAAAATTGAAAAAAACGAATGTCTGCTCTAGAGCAAAGTCTACAGCGAGTTGAAATTGCTATAATCACGAATGAACAGGTTTTGCGTGCATCATCGCCCGTAGCGGAAATCAGCGATATAGCAAACGCCGATAAAACACCACAAAAGTCAAATTTGGTTAGTGGTGCATCTTTGGTGATTAGTGGTGATTCAATGCGACAACAAAGGAGCAATAGATATGATTTCGTTACTAAGTCGGCTTTTCCAATGAAATACTAAATGAAATCTCAGTAAACAATGAGTGTGTCATGCTCAGACTTCTTCGTTTGAATACCGCAAAGTCACCAGGAGCAGATGGAATCACTCCTTTTATCCTCAATCGATGCGCATCCTCATTGTGTGGTCCACTCAGCACGTTATTCCAAATTTCGCTCGAAAATAGCATCGTTCCTGCGGAATGGAAATCTGGCATCATCACACCAATCTACAAGGGCGGGAGTCGATATGACGCTGCGAACTATAGACCAATTACGTTGTTGCCAGTAATTTCTAAAGTGCTAGAGAGTTTAGTAGCGGAAAAGATCACCCATCACCTCGAAAACAATAGACTTCTTGCGACTGAACAGCACGGTTTCAGGAAACATCACTCATGTCTATCTAACCTCTTGCTCACCTTAAACGACTGGACTGAGTGTGTGGACAATGGTTACTCCATCACGCATGCTTTTTAGACATGTCAAAGGCTTTCGACCGCGTCAATCATAGTATTTTAATCCAGAAACTTGAATTGCACGGGATAACAGGAAAACTTCTTGCTTGGCTAGAAAACTATTCACGCGACAGGAGTGCCCAAGTCAGAGTTGATGGCGCCTTATCGAAATCATTGTCAGCACCAATTGTGCCGGAGACTATATGCGATGGATATTTTTAAAGCTAATTTGGACAAACACTTGAGAGAAAACCCAAATTTTGGTACGATTTATACTACGTGAGTTTCCCTGTTCTTCTTTTTTATTGTATATACCTCATAACTCCATCTTATGGATATTGTTAAGCTATTGTGTACGTGTCTGTTTCCTTTGGAATTCCCTCCCCGAAACTCTTGTCATCTCTCCCAGCATCGAAACGTTTATTCGAAATTTGGATACTTATTTGTTGCATAATGATTTGACGACACCTGTGTATTGACTCATGGTAACTACACAACTTGACTATACTTGACATTACATGTTTATTTTAAACCTATTTCCTGAACGAATATTTACTATGATATGGTAATTGTGAAGCTATGTGCTTTTTGTGACCATAAATTCTTGAATCTTGAATCTTAAATGCTTTTTAGACTATTACAACTTTGAATCACATCAGCTCAGGAAATAATGGAGACGTTTTACAACCATCATTATCATTGATTTGTCATTAAACTTGAAAGTAATAAACACCAAGCAGCGTCCAAAAAGACTCTTTGGAGCAGTACGCGTATATGTGCGTGTAAACATGGCAATGCTTGGTATAAGCCTGGTATATAAACATGTTTGTGATGG
Source organism: Atriophallophorus winterbourni (assembly GCA_013407085.1). Classification (NCBI taxonomy): domain Eukaryota; kingdom Metazoa; phylum Platyhelminthes; class Trematoda; order Plagiorchiida; family Microphallidae; genus Atriophallophorus; species Atriophallophorus winterbourni. The sequence continues at coordinate 25,675 of JACCGJ010025005.1, forward strand.
ACTCTCCTTGTTTGGCGAAGTTTAAAGCGATATTGGACCTACATATGCAACGAACATTATTTGTGAGCCATAATTTTGATATACTCTACTTGTTATATACTATAAATTTTCACAATTCTATTCATAACATCATCTTCTGATGTTGTAAATTGTTCGCTTTTTTATCATTAATCTTTTGGTTAAAACAATTCTTCAAGGAGCGAATCTCTCAGTTTGTTCATTGCCTTTTAAATACGTTTTTGATGTAGTTGATTGATGTGCATTACCTTGAAACAGCTCTTCTAATCCTCTCAGCTACTTTCGACGAAATGCAAACCTGATCAGATGCAGGATTTCTATTTAAATCCCGACTGCTAGGTAGAGGGAAACTTTTCTGATACAGGATAACCCAAATTGGATTCACCATCATAGTGATATACTAATGTAAGTACATGTGTTTCTTCGAGGCGTTTCGTATGCCCGCTCCTGACTTTAGACCCAAAGTAATTTCACACTATGTCTTCTGTTTTAATTTATTCATCATTCTCACTGACTCACTCAGTCGTCTCCGTGCCGGGTGGCACATGAGGCGAAGGCAACCCCACGCTAGCAGTTCCGGTCTGCCGCTGCTTCCGTTGCCGTCTGCACCGTGAATCCTTGTCCATGTAGTTCGCGTTCCAACGTTCTGCGCCAAGTTTCCTTGGGCCGTCCCCTTTTTCGTTTACCTTGCGGAAGCCGGTGAATGGCTACCTTCGTATGCGAACTGGGATCCATCCTGCAGACATGACCGAACCATCTCCACCGTCGCCTTTTGACTACAGTAGATACTACCTCCAGACCAGTTTTTCGCAGGAGCTCTTCATTCGAAATGGTGTGGCCAAAAAATCCGTAGAATCCTTCTCAAGCACTTAGTTTGAAACACGTTCATTCTGCACTGAATGGCAGCGGTCGACTTCCAGCATTCCGATGCATACAGCAACACACTCAGAACGTTGCTCTTGAAGAGTCTGATATTCGTGTTAATGCTGAGAGCGGAGGGTTTCCAAATGGAATCCTGCATGCAGAATGCTTGGTTCGCCTTCCCGATCGTTCTTTTTACCTCATCTTCACAGTCATTATTTACAGTCAGTTTACTCCCAAGGTAGACTGTATCTGTAACCTCACTGAGCGGTTGACCGTCCACGAACACTGGGGGTTGCTCCGGAACATTCTTCCGCATTACCTCCGATTTGCCATCGTTAATTTCTAAACCCACCGTCATGCCAATTACCGATAGTCGATCGCTGTTGTTCTGGATGTCACTGATCTTGCATGCCAAGAGGGCAATATCATCCGCATAGTCTTCTAGCAGTCCCGCTGGGGTCCATGGAATGCCTGCTGCCCTGCCATTGGTCACCTGTCTCATAATCCAGTCGATTGTTAGAGAGAAGAGTATCGGTGAGAGGATACATCCTTGCCTCACTCCCGTACGAACCTCAAAATTCTCAGTGAGCATTCCATTGTGAGCGACTTGGCATTCAAACTTCTTATAAAAGGCTTTTATGAGATTTAATATATTTGATGGTATACCATAATGACGGAGGATTTTCCATAACACTGGTCGGTGAACGCTATCGAAGGCCTTCTGGAAGTCGATGTAGGCCACACATAGCTCTGCATTCCATTCATGTGTTTGCTCCAGGATCTGACGGAGGACAAAGATTTGGTCAATGCGAGATTTTCCTTTCCTGAACCAGGCTTGTTCTTGTCGTAAAATGGATTCAACTGCATTGGAGACACGTCAGAGAATGATGCGGCAGAATACTTTGCTCGTGACTGATAGAAACGTAATACCTCGCCAATTGGTGCAGTAGCTCAAGTCACCTTTCTTGGGAAATTTGATTATAGTACCCGAGCGCCAGGCGTCCGGTATCTGCTCAGTATCCCAGATGTTCTGGAATAGGTCTCGCAAAACTTTCGGCGTCTCTTCGGTTTCCGCCTTGAGCAGTTCGGCATACACTCCATCGTCACCTGGTGCCTTCCCATTTTTCAACCTCTGGATAGCAAATTGCACCTCTTGGAGGCTGATGGGGTCTGTGTTGACGTCGAGGTCTGTAGCTGCCTCAGGTATATCGACGTTGGTTTGAGGCGGTGGGCGGTTTAGAATGAGCTCAAAATGTTCTCGCCATCTGACTAGCTCTTCTTTCGCATCAGTTATTACATCTCCACCCTGGGTCCTCACTTGTTGATTGCTTGTCTGACTACGATTACAGAGCTTTCGATTAATCTGATACAACGTTCTCAAATCATTCATTCGGCACGCCTCTTCTGCTTGTTGTGTCAGGTTTTCCACATACCGTCTTTTGTCCTTCCTCGCTGATTTTTTAACCTCTTCATCTTTCATTCTATACTCTTCAGTGATGGCATTCCTTTCATTAGACGGTTTCTTGCGCAGCATGCGTTTCTTTACATCTTTTCTCTCTTCTATGAGTTGCCAGGTTTTCTACGAGATCCACGAGGCTTTGCCCCTCTGTCTGTACCCGAGGACTTTTTCTCCGAAGGCCTTTAGTGTGCGGTTGAAAACATCAATCGTCATTGAATCCTTGGGCCGGGAGCTGATTTCCTCTCTCAGGATGTTGCCAAAAGCTTTCCTCGTGGCGTCATCGCTCAGCTTATTCACATTCAATCGTGGGCTGCGCTGAATTCCGATATTTGCCCTTATCAGTTTTAAACACATCTTTCCCACAACCAAGAAATGGTCGCTACCAATATCGGCACCACGCATGATCCTCACATCTTGTAACGAGCGCCTTCATTTACCATTTATCATCATGTGATCAATTTGACTTTCTGTGCTGCGTCCGGAGAAGACCATGTTATTTTATGGATGTTTTTATGGGGGAATAGGGTGCCTCCAACGACAAGATCGTTCTGTTCGCGGAAGTCAAGTAGCCTCTTCCCATTATCATTATGTAGGCCAAAACCATGCACTCCCATGGTACGCTCCCTCCCCGTATTTACAGTTCCGGTTCTAGCGTTGAAATCTCCCATTATCGCCAGTAGGTCGTGCTTTGGGATGACCCCCAAGACTAATTGCATGGCTTCGTAAAATCTGGATTTCTCCTCTTGGGCTGCATCTTCTGTTGGAGCGTATGCTACCACAATCGCGAGTTTGCAAAAGCTCAAGTTTAGTCTGGCATATAGGAGTCGCTCGTTTACACACCTCCATTGCATGATCATACTGCTTGTCTTTCTGCTTGCAACCTGACCAACTCCACCATGATGGAGGTTATCTTGTCTTCCTGACCAGATAATAGTCTCACCGCTATCTAGCTTTCGCTGACCAGAGCTGGTCCATCTCACTTCGGACATTCCAAGTATCCTCGATCATACCTGTTGAGCTCACGTATGGCTTGAGCCAGCTTGATACAGCATTCGAACGTTCCAGCAACCAAGGATTATCGTTCTTTTCGGCGCAAGGAGATCAGCCATCGGGGTGGAAAATTCCTTTCGGCTTTTATCTCCATACGTCATGGAACCTTTTGTACGGTTCGCGTCACTCCTAGAGCCGTTGTTGAGGAGAATTTTCGGATCTGCTGTCATCGTTTCCGTGATAGGGTTGCTAGCCCTAAGCCCAAACCTCCTCCTTTCTCAGACGGGACCGTCCTTGGCGGAGTTTATTCATCATTCTACCATCCAGTTATTTAGACTACTTCATTATCATATCTTATATCAACATTGTTACACAGGCTAGTTCATTGTGCAGACATAATAGAAACAGGTTTGAAACAACACTAGTTTTTAATCGATTTTTGAGTGCTGTTGATATTGACCATGATACTTCCAACAGCATAGAATCATATCATGGAACTTGGCGGTCAAAACTTCACACAATTTCCCAAATTCTCGAAAGGCTACTGAATGCGCATCCAAGGTTTTCTTAAAACAAAGGATCCACAGGACCAATGAAAACCTGACAAACGCGCGATCGAAAGCCTCCAGTTTGAAGTTACGAATTGCGAAATGTGTTATGTGAAGTGGATTTCTGCAAAATTTGTGGAAAACACACTAACAAAAATCTGCTCAGAACCCCGGGTGCTATGGACTTCCGAAGATACAACGGGTTGGCACCATCTTGAGGCACAATGCAGATGGCATTGGATCTCCAAAATACGAATTGGCTAAGCACGTTGCCTAGCTTTTGAAACCATTGGCTGGTAACAAAATTTCTTTCAGTAAGAACTTGTTTTATTTTGTTCGTCCTTTAAGTACCGTAACAAGTGAGGGGGATGAGATGATGGTTACCTTTGACTTAAGCTCATTGTTGACACTACAAGCATTTTAGAATTAGCGAGGAAGTCACTCAACTCCGACATGACCTTGAAGGATCGTACAAACTTGAGTGTACAACAACTCATCAACGGTATAGCAATTTATTTAAACATGAACCACTTCTTATTTAATCAACAGCAATACAAGCAAAACGATGGTTTAGCGATGGGCTCACCTATATCCCCAGTGCTGGCGAATATGTACATGGAGCACTTCGAAGAGACAGCATTGAGAAACGAAGCTTTGAAACCAAAGATATGGTGGCGCTATGTTGACGATACATTCGTCATCATAAAGCGAAACAAACTAGAAGCATTTCATAGTTATCTCAGTAATTTGAATCCGAAAATCCATGTCACAAAAGAAACCGAGTCTACAGAAGGGACACTTCCGTTCTTCGACTGCCTCGCGCAGAAAGATAACGGTAAGATAAGAACGACGCTACATCGTAAGCCAATCGACACAGATGCCATTTTGAGATTCAGAAAAGGGCATTTCAGTTCGTAGCAAAATCGGTAATCTACAAGGCTGACCGCATCTGCAGCGAGGATGCAGATAATAGACGAGGTCATCAAGAGGTCAGTCATCGGCGTGCAAATCATGGTTACCCCAAGAGCTTAATTAAGCGCCAATTGAACCGAGTTAAACATCCGCAACCGAAAACGGAAAAAGTATGGCGAGCTACCTTACGTCAAAAGCGCCTCCGAAGGAACAAGTTGAATATTGAATAACGCAGACATTTGAGTAATATATAATAAAGGTAGAACTCTCGGATCCTTATTAATGCATCTCAAAGATAAGACTTCTTTAGGTTATACGACCAACTGCATCTACAAAATCAAATGCAAGGGTTGCGCGGGTGTTTACATTGGGCAAACGTCTAGAGAACTTTGCACTAGGGTAAACGAACATAGGAAACGAGTATGAAAGCAATCACGCAATCCCAGTGAATATCAATCACTGATTCGGCCCTAGCTGAACACGTGCTAGACACTGGACACTGCGTAGATCTTGATAACGTGAAAGTGATTAGACGGGGTGTGAAATATTATAGGGAAAGGCCTCACGCCGAGGCTGTTGAAATAACAAAGACTGGGGCGAATACGGTGAACAAGGTGGATGGGGCGGATATCTCAACAATTTTTTTCATGATTATGGACTCTCAATCGGTCTCGAATATTTTCAAATACTTTACTTCCAACACATTCCACAACGATAAAGTTTCAATGAATAATCCGTCTAACAATAATGTGATAAAGTCAAAAGCATTAGTTTATCGATACCCGGTTGCTTGAAAATATCATTTGGAGAAATTTGATACTAAACAACATAAACTTAACTCATTTCAACATCATACGATACCGTATAGACGTGAAGTGCCAGTCAAGAGCTCTCGGATGACATACAGACACGATGCATGAGCAAGAACTGCGAAAAGATATACAACATCGATCGCTAACCCTACGCACATTGCACGAGTGTCAACTTGCCAAAAATATCAGCTATTTAACAGTAAGCAATTCGTCAAAGCTAGTTTAACATGGCGATGGCTTGAATGAAGCTGGCTGGCAATAAATCGACGAACAAATCAATTCGGAGCGAAAAAGGATACAGACAAGGACTATGCTGCGGTGACGAGATTTGACTGCAACATTAGGCATCTCGTTTTGTTCTTTTCTTATTGTGGAGGTGCAAAATTCACATCACAAGAGCAGAAAGCATTGAAAAGACCGACGACGATAATAGCGAATCAGTGATAATTCGTTATCGGCATTGGGAGCGCTCTTTTATATGTTTGTATGAACGCATAAGCCTGATCCAGGCAAAGTGCCGCACATGAACAAAGATACTGTCAGGTTGTCCAGGCAATTTTATATAACATTCCACACCCCGAACCATCCCTTACAGGATTTATTCACGCGAATGGATACGAGGAATTATCGGACCCATGAATATGTGCTGCTCGTACCCCATTCCCGCCTGAACTGTAGAAGGTATTTTTACTCTGTCCGTGTCTGTTTTGCTTGGAACAGTTTACCTTCAACCGTTGCTCAAGCCACGAGCTTGCATGAATTTAAAGTGAAATTAGTGAAATTAGACGGATTTTTATTGAATTATTCGTTTCCAGAACACTACGGTTTAAACTATGTTGTTATATTGTTTATACACTTAAATTTTTAATTTTACTATCCTATGATTGTTGTTAAGCTTGTTGCTTTTTAGACCATTAAAAACCTTGAATTATTTGAGTGAAAAGGTCCCGAACCGTTAGACCAAAATAATCGCTCAATTTGCAGCACGAGGGTAGATCATATTTTTGTTCGAAATTCAACTATGTTTAAATGGCGAACAGTTTGACGAGTTCAATTGATAGACGAACAATGATTATATGACGCATTTGTCATGTGATTGAAAATATCAAAACCTCGAGGCGATATAGAACGGTGTAGTTTCTGGAATGCGCACATGGTCGAAAACTATAAACATATGTAGGTGATTATTAGATCGATACAACATAAATTACATCATGATCGAATGGGTCGAAAAAAAACTGCATGAAGTAATTCCGATCGGAGAAGTTGTGATGTGACTCACATTGAAAATTCCGGAATGACTAGAGTACAAAAGGAAAATTTAAACAAAAGTCCATTCAACAAAAGGTTCATCTCACTGGATTTAGTCCCTTCCCAGTTGAGTGCCATCCGTGATAAGTACACCACACAGAATGTAGCGAAAAAAACTCATTTTTTCTGTTGGTAAAATCCGCGTAGGTATATTTCCTCAAATACTGGGCGTGAAGCTTGAATAGAGGGAACTAGCTCCGGTAATAGCAATATACATACCCATGATTTTTGAAAACTTATTCAGTTAAATAATGTAGTGGATTACTGAATCAGGATCGGTTTAGAACACAAAAGGGCACCCACACCATATCAACCAGTACAATTTGTTTCACCGAGAAGATTTCAGCTAGCATTTCCAGATCTACGGAAGCTTTTGTTAACTTCGATCACCGGAGGCGTGTCTCTAAAGCTCAAAGGAGGTATGAACGGCTACATTTCACCCGGTTTTGCTGTGCAGATGTTTAACCCTGAGAAAAGGAGAAAAAAACGTCTGCATGTTATCGACAATCGCTGTCTCCGCTAATTAACTGGAGTTACTTGGCACCATAGGATACGTAACGCAACTATCTGTAATGTGGAAAAACAAGTTAACGTACGTAGACTTCGCTGGTTAGGCCACGTATTGCAAATGGGAAATCATCGTTTTCCTAACGTAGTTTTGTTTGCCACTCGTAACTCGGAAGAACGTCCTTTTAGGGGTGGCCAGACTCAGACTTGGCTCAATAAGATTAATTATTATTATTACATAAGTCTTTACAGACGATGTGCCAACGAGTATACCATGGAGAGGGTACATGATGAAAGAAAAATGTAGGTTCCATGGTTCTTGTTGAAGGCGACATACTACCCGGTTGCCAAGGCCGAAGTAGCTTAGGGGACCCCACCCGGAGCCTTTGACTCAAAAGTCTACCCGCAAGGCAGCGGTTTTTTCCTTCGAGAGAGCCGGTGACCATTTTGAGGGTTCTTGTGCCTTATTGAAGTGCCTCGGCGATTGCTCGAGTACGCCTCTCTACCCTTTGCACGACCAGGTGCAACCTGCGAGACAGCAAGGATTTTTCCTCAGGGTTCACTCCCGAAGCCTTTCCCGCAATTGGGTATGCCGCAAGGCAGCGGAGGTTTGGAATAAGGGTTTTCCTTCCCTTAGATGGACTGCCCTCCCAGGCTGACGAGCTCCATCTACCCGGAGCAAAACTGGTTTTGAGGCGCCAGTCATCCGCCTTCGCCCCTTCTCCTGTCATAGAAAGCAGTTCCGCCACGTGCAGGCCAGGAGCTGGGCTTTGGTTGTCAGAGGCTGTTTGAGACGCACGACATATGGGAGCATTTTATAGACAGTGGGAGCTCACCCCACTGCCGCCCCCGGCTGTGACAACCTTGGAACCTCAAAAATCAATCAGATGAAGGTTTTGATTGCTAAACTAGCCGCGGTGGGTGCGATCTGCCTCTCGCATTGGGGACCAAGGGATTAGAATTCGTAGTGGATTCTTACTCTCAATGCAATGGGCACCAAGCAAAGTGGCGAGCAAAGCTTGTTATCATGTGTGGCATCGAAACCCACAAGGAAGCTCTCATGAGGTTATCGCTCGACTTGTTCACAACACTTGATGGAATGTGTTTTCGATTTCAGGTGTGTGTCTGCGTCTAATCTTCTACAGGTTCAGTCGCATTTTTAGGTCTCACTCTTCCCCATCTTGTGGGACTTCAACGTATGGTGGTAATGAAGCAGTAAAGCACTCGGTACCTGCTACCGATGTAATGCTGTGCGTGATACGAATGACTACAATCGAAGCAATTCGGTCTTTCAAAGAAATTCGTTTAACGACACACACTTAAGGTGGAACACATTATGTGAGATGGAATCGTCATGGTTAGCCACATGAACCTTCATATTATCATTTTACAAGACACCGGGGCGATTAACACAGACGCAATAATCTCGAAAATCAAGACAGAATTGAAAATGAGTAATTGAGGAACACGAAATTACAAAGATGACTAGCGCATGAGATGAAAGGAAAGGGAAAATACAACATGAACAAAAGCAATAAGTAATCACAATTGGGAACGAATCAAATGTTAACCGAAGCCAAATATACGTATGATGAACGAGAGAAGACAAAATAGTCAATATATAACAACAATAATAATAATAATACGATGAACGGTGGTCAGAACAGAGACGTCCGTCAGGCCTCGTTGATCAGATCCAATCGCGTGGGGGAATCCGTGGGGTCGACCGAATACGCGCAGCTTATTCGATGAATTTGCAACGCGGTGGCCTGTTCGTGAAGCTTTTCGGGCGTCAGAGTGATGACTAGGCAAGGCAAAAATACGAGTTAACGCTGCTACTAGGTATGCGCCATTTAATCCGAAAAAAATCAAGAAATTATACGATCGTGTGGCGAAATCATAAACATACAATCTTTCAATAATTATTAATAAGACATCACAAACCAGGATCCAGGCAAAGTGCCGCACAGTCAGCGACTCAGCGTGAATACTGTCAGGTTGCCCAGGTCCAGACGGATTAAACAAGAAAAAATAAGATGTCAGTGAGATTCCAGCGTCATGATCATTATTATTATGGACAACATTACACAGCTAGCAAATAACGAGGGTTTAACTGCCATATAACCATTATATGATTGGCCAGAGGTAGTGAGCTGCACGCTGAAACACGCTGGAGTCTCACTACCATTTCTTTTGTCATTTCTGTCTAGGCCTGGGCAACCTGACAGTATCTTAGCCCACGTGCAGCCTGTGACTGTGCGGCACTTTGCCTGGATCAGGCTTGTGCTTTCATAAACACATACAACCATTATACGTTAAAAACCTAAAAAAAGATCGGGAAGGTTAGTACCTAAAAAACTAATGAAATTCGACAACTACACCTCGAAGCACACACGCATTTAAGCAAGCATTGTGAACGAGTAAAACGAAATCAAAATGGCAGCCTCCTTGCGGCTTTCACTGTCACGCATCATAGCACGTTGTCATCCTCGTAACTTCAATTAACAACAGACACGATTAATCAATCACTCCAAGATGTTTACAGCCACGAAACTCGATTTTGAGCCACATCCGTTGCATCCCAACATGCAAGAGGGTATGGAACTCAGTATCGTTAGCAAATTAATACGACACAAGGTTAGTTGCGCAGAAAAAAGAAGTACGGCACAAATTACACCCGTGCATGACATTTTAATTAGGCGCAGGTGGGCGTTAAAGACACATTGGGGGATGGCAAACTTAAATTGGGACAGCTGGACCGGAACTAACACCTGGTAAAGACGCATGTGAGGTGCGGTGAAATGTTATTAACGCTATAGCCAATGGGGTGCATCGACAACAAAAAATCCAAAATTTTTCATCATTTGTCCACTGTTTCAATGTCAACCTGACAATAGTTTAGCCAACGCGCGGTCATATGACTGTTGGGCAATTTTCCTGGATTAAGCTTATGATTTAATATATACATCCATACTGCGGATCCTGATCCTACTGTCCTTACTACATGAGTGCAAATAGCACGAAACCGGTCGTTAGAGGCGTGATGGAAATTCACGCTTGGATAAATATTGGTCAATTTCGAGCGCCTCAATGTGCTTGATCCAAATTCAACATGCGAATCCATCTATGAATGCCAAGATTCAGTTTGACAATCAGACCCAAGTATGGTTGAGAAAATTTTGCGTTGTTTATCATCTAAAATTGTTTGAAGATTCACAAAACACGATGAAACTGTCATGAACGTGAAAGCAGGGGAAAAGCGGGCAGTCACACACGCCCTATTCCCTTAAATCGATAAATAAAACCAAGAGATTAGTGTGCAATCTATTAGAACAGTTTTTCGTAACGTTTCACTTCTGACACAAAAGCTTCGTCAAAGCGAGTGTGTTATAGTCATGACAGGGAACATGACGAATTGGCAGTCAACTCACCACCTCTGTTACTAGCTCACCATAGAAGCAGCCTATAAGAAGGCTGGGTTGTGTGATTTGCCTACTACGGTGTGTATGAACACGGCCAGATTGATGTATGAGATTGGCTTGACGAAGCTTCGGTGTCAGAAACGAAATATTACTCAGACACTACACAAATTCCGTTACATTATGCATACACGATCAGTCCGAAACATATTCCTCGCAAAACGAACTCTCAGTCTCGAAGCTACCTTTAAAAAATACACTTACCGAGACCGATACTGCGCAAAAAGTGAAGGAAGTCCAACGCCAACTTAAGCGGATTCTCTTCCATGACCATTCCAGTGCAGTCCGGTATCTGTAAGAGAACGTTCAGAGAGAGAGAGAGAGTTTAACCACCAACCACGATTCGCTTATTCCAGTATGCGTCATCAGGAGAAAACGAATGATGCATCCAGAAATCACACAGACGACGACAAACGCACTTTAGAGCATCGCAGAAAACGTGATGACGTACGAAGAGGCGCTACCATTGATAGAAAATCGCTTACCAGTATAAGGCCATCAGTTCTTCTTTTACCTTATTTTTAAATTAAGATTTGCCTAATGGTTAGAACCTTATAGAATGTAGAATGGTTTTGCTACCAAGCTTGGTGAGGCCGAAGCGACACCGGACTTCACGCATGGTGGCTATCACTGGTCTGCTGGTGTTCGATGGAAAATAGCCCAGAAGTTTGATTGGTGCAACGTTATTATTATCAGACTCGTACAGTCAGTATATGGTAAGCTTATACTCGTTGCAGGCATCCCACACAAATTGTGAAGCTTCCATGAAACAAAGGAAGCGCCTGTAAATTTATTTCAAACACAGATCAAAGTTCGGTCAAAGTGAGGAATAGAACCAAGATGAACAACTCAGTGGCTAATAAGGGAATAATTGGGGTTAATATAATCAACAGGGAGTATATGTATGAAATATAAAATCACAAGCCGTAGGCTAAGATACTATCTGGTTGCCCACGACTAGGCAGATATAGAAAAGGAAAATAGCGATGGCAGTGCGACTTCAGCGGGTTTTCGCAAGCAGCTCAATACATCGGTGGCAAATCAATTTAGCAAGTGTTGGATGCACATGAAAGAAGCACTACTACTACTACTACTACTACAACAACTACTACTACTACTACAACAACTACTAAGTCCAGCTCATGGCCAGCACGAGCGGCTCCCCGAGGCCGACGGAACTGCTTCTACCAACAGGAGAAGGGGCGAGGGCGAGTGACTGGCACCTGAAAACCAGTTTGCTTCGGGCAGATGGAGCTCGTTAGCATGGGAGGGTATTTTATCTAAAGGAAGGAAAACCCTGATTTTAAACCTCCGCTGCCTTGCGGGATACTTGATCAAGGGAAAGGCTTCGGGAGAAAAATCTGGAGCAGTCTCGTTGACGGTTCGTTGGTGCACACCACTTCCATCTGTCTTGGCCTGGGCAACCTGACAGTATCTTAGCCCACGTGCAGTCTCTGACTGTGCGGCACTTTGACTGGATCAGGCTTGTGCTTTCATACATACTTCCATCTGACAACTCCCCGCTGCCTTGCAGGTCACACTTGGTCGTGCAAAGGCTAGAGAAGCTGAGTCGAACAAATGCCGAGTGGTGCTGGAGACGCCCAAATTCCCAAGATAAGGACATGCATTCGAACAGTACTTATGGACTGCGCAAGTAATACCGAGTGAAATAGAAGAGTGATCGATACTGAGCTGCATGTGAGGATACACTAGAACTTCGCTTTCATCTGTCTTGGTACGGGCAACCTGAATCTTAGCCAAGCTGCAGTCAAAGACCATGACGGACTTTAACTGAACCTACCCTGGGGAGTGACCTTCGTGATTAATTCACCGTACCTTATCGTCAGTGACACGAAATAGAGCACACTGCAATTGCAATGAGCACAGACGAAACCGGTCAAGACAAACTCACTAAAATGAATTGAGTGCACTTCGGGTCCATACAGCCATTCATTTCCGCCAAATTTCGTGCCAAATCGGTTGCCCTATCCCCGGTGACAAGACAAACATCGGTGCGGATGACGGTAGGCTCAGTGCACGAGGCAGTTTCACCGGGGAACGTGGATTCAAGAACTGGGCGAACCAAATTCAGTGGAGTGCGGTTCATGAAGGAATAAATGTAGCCGGCTAGATTGACCGAGTTCAAGCTTCGAGCAAGTTCGTGATAAAAGCGCACTACGTCCTCGTTCTCTGCTAAATTCTTGGAGGGGACAAAACAGAGAAATAATGTTCCACCCAAGAATGCGAACATAATAATTACAAAGATAGAGCAATCTAAATTTCGGACAGGATGGATTAAAGCGCTTAAACCTCTAAGGATACGGCGATGTGAATTGGTGTGGAGATATCGACATGACACCTTCCATTCAGCACACAGAGCATTAGTCGACATTGACCTGATAGTATAACAATTGAGTAGGTGAGAGAAACGCGGCTACGGAACACGATTCTGAGTCCTTCAGCGTCCGATTGGAACACAGATAAAACCAGTTTAGTTTCTAAAGCTTTTGCATAAATTGGGTCAGGGTTTAAACCAAGAAACTCCGCAAAGGACGGTCCCAAGCCCGTCTGAGAAAGGAAGAGGGTTGGGCTTAGGGCTAGCAACCCTATCCCGTAAAACCTACATTGCTACGGAAACGATGACAACAGATCCGAAAATTCTACTCATCAATGGCTACCGGAGTGACGCGAACCTTACAAAAGGTCCCATGACGGATGGAGATGAAAGCCGAAAGGAAGTTTCCACCCCGATGGCCGATCTCCTTGCGCCGAAAAGAACGATAAGACTTGTTTAAACCAAGAGATTGGAAGGTGAACAAAACATCATTCGTATTTCTTGATGGTCACACATCGGACTTACTCTCTGTAACTTTGCCCGGATGCGTTAAGGACAGAATGATTAGGTTTAACGAGGCTGGAAAACCGTTTCCATAGAACGATTTTTGTACGCAATCGGTCAGAGCAATTTCGGGTGACGTTCCACTTCCGACACAGAAGCTTCGTCAGACAAATAGTGACAGTTAAGTCAGGAAACATGACTACGTATTATTCGAACCACCACCCATTTGACCTTAATGGCGAGTCTAGGGGGGTGTCAAGCCATGTATACAGGGTCAGGGTCGATTTGTCCACGACATCGAACTGATACAAATAAACACAGTCAATGTCAGATAATACCGAGGCTGACATGTGTGAAAATGCCTCACTAACGCACGTGTGTGATGGAAATGCATGCAAATGAGCCTTAACGCTTTCGAAAATCGATTCGAATATTCGGTTGGGTTGGAAATTTTCGTAACACCACACGACTCATGCATTGTGATAACAAGCAACCTACAGTAAACAACGGTCTGTGGGGTATCTCCGGGGTTGTGACGAGATATTTCCAGGGCACCAGCTATTTATGATTTGATTTTATCATGGTTGCGAGGCAGATAAGCGAACGGTAGTTGCTGCCAATGCAACACTGTCCATGGTGATGAGGATGATGGTGAAACGAGCCATTAGTGTCAGGTAGCTCAAAATCACGCGAAAAACAACGGATAAGAGCTAATACAAATCCGCACGTGGTAAGAATGACGACCTAGTAGTCCGGTAAGAAAAAATGAAACTAAACACACTGAGCTGACGAAAGGTCAAACAAAAAGAGAAGAAAAAAACAAATTGATGATATTAGCCTCGAGGCTAAAAATTAAGACACAATCACGAAAGTGGCGCTTACATAGCCAAACCAATGGTTATCTAATTGCTCGAGCATGCTATCCGACAGACAACCTTGCTCCATTTTCGACCATTCCCACCAGCGAAACATGAAGCGTTGATAGTAAGAGTGTGTGGTCAATGTGGGATTGAGCAAGAACAAACCCAAAATTTTCTCCGGATGATGAAGCTGTGGGAACAGAGAAAATACCTAACTAAATACCATTGCATGTGCAGTAACGATTCATGTGAACAAAGAGAGACAGGTTTTACCGAAGGAACTGATTCAAACTATGGAAAATTATACAGTAAGGAACTATCTGCGCTCCCCTAATAGTCGAACTCTTGTTGTTAGCCTCCTTCGGTCGGTTTAAGCGTGATATATACAGCAAGCGCGCGCGATAATACCATGCTTCAGAGGGTTTCAAGCGAATAGACAGTCCGATTCGGGGGTGGCTAATTACTCCAGCAGCGTTCACAACGATACGCGGTACTCGGTCGAGTGGCAGTGATGGCACGTTGTCGACATTCAGCTACATTCAGCGTCCGGGAGCAACAGTTCCTCGTCCGCAGCTTGAAGACGACGCTTTAAACGGAGTCTTCAAAGTAAGCGCTTGAGAGTAAGTTGTTCCCAATTCATAGGGCAAATACCAATAGCTTTACAACAAACAACATTGTATGACAACGGGAATCGGGAGTGAAGACTTGATGGTTAAAACAAACAATTACTGAAAATGCAGTTTCGGCAAGTAGTAGTGTTGAAGAGTTGTCACAGAACCGTTTTGGTGATTTGTCCGTGTCTAGACAGGTTGTATCATTAGGTAATGGATGCACGGATGTGCAATCGTGCAGCATTTCTGTGCTGCACTGCTAACATCGTGCTAAATTGATTGGCCACGGGTAGTGAGCTGCATGCTGAAACACGCTGGAGTCTCACTACCATTTCTATTTCCATCCTCACATCTGTCTAGGCCTGGGCAACCTGACAGTATCTTAGCCCACGTGCAGTCTCTCACTGTGTGGCACTTTGCCTGGATCAGGCTTGTGCTTCATTCATTCATTCATTCGCGAAATAAAAAAGACTACATAGCTGCATGAAACCGGTTTAATGGTTATTTGCAACAAATATAGGGTGATTTAACAATGCAGTGGATTCAAACGACTTCAATGAGAAACCAACTGATGTGAATACTCCTCTTGAGTGAGCTACGGTATGTTTCGCGGCTAAAAAGTCTACCCACATGGGCTAACTCGGAGTTTCATTGGTTCCAAACATTCAGCAATCAAAGCAAAAGTCCAGAAACTGCTTCAGGGTAGTCCTCAGTCAGGTTACTTTCAAAGGGCTTCAAAGACGAACGAAGACCTTGGTAGTGTGTCCTTGGTATATTTAACAGAGACATGCATGTATGTATGAAAGAAAGAAGAAAAGAAAGCCAGATCCAGGCAAAGTGCCGCAGATTCCTAGACTGCACGTGGGCTAAGATACGGTCAGGTTGTCCAAGCCTCGATAGATTTGGGAAAGGAAAATAGCAATGTCAGTGAGATCGCAGCATGTATTCGCATGCAGTTCACTACCGGTGTCAAATCAATTTAGCGCGGTGTTAGCCGTACAGCACATAAGTACTGCATGACTACACAGCCGTGAAACACCTGGGCAATCATATACCACAAACGGTTGCTGTGAATGACGTAGGTTCGAATTTTAATAGACAAACCAATAGATGTCGTGTTCGTTTTGGATGTGCATGTCGGAGCCCTGCCAGTACAAGCTCTTTCAAATAGATACGTGCAATCTTCGGACAAAATTGTCAAAACCTCTAACCGAATACAGAGCGTTGATTGGTGTATTGATATCTGGTGAAGCTCTTCATTTCGGAGTATAAAACGTGCATCAGTATGAACGAGAATGAACAAAATCTCGTCGCCTGAAAAGTCGATATCAACAGGACTGGCGCGAAACAGCTTTATTTATTTCAGTTGGACTTGCCACCCAACATATCGAACGCTTCACATCATTGCAGTACTTACCGAGAACGCTGGCGCCAAAAATAATGCTCCGACAATTAGATTGACTGCTAGGCGTTCTTGACCGTCGAATGTGTCATTTAAGTGCATCGGAAGCATTACGAAAGTGACGCTTACATAGCCGAACCAGTGGTTGTCTATTGCTGAATATTCATGTAGACAAATAAAGCCACTTTCATCTTTTCTTCGTGAATATTTTTTCATTCCTTATAGGGTCATTGTAGTCTATGAAGCCGGTGTCGATCTCTGGTTTCCGCAGCACAAAGGTGCTAAAGTGAGAAGGATTTTGCCCGCTGGATAGGGCGCTAGGCTGTAGGACTTATTTTGTGTTGGGCGAGTTATAATAAACCCCATTTTTCGATACGTTAAAATCGTCTGATTCACCCATGACAACGAATTCCCATTGGTCTTGCTACACACTTACCGGCGTGTCAGTTGTTTTTGTTCACATTAGCTAACCTAGCAATCGAGCTGTTCTAGGGGCCGATCTGTACTTTCGAAGAAAGATCTTGGTATATGGGTGCGCAGAAATTTGAAAAAAATAGTCTGCCATGCGAGGCGGTCTACAAGCGTGCACGTAGTGTTCTCGGCTTACTCTGACGAATTTTCGGACGTTTCCCACCGCACTTATTATCAAATATACTCGATACCTACATACATCCAGTTGTTGGCTATACAGTACAAGCTAGGACACCATTGATGGAAAAGACATCTCGCTCCTCCAAAGGAGGCAACCAAAATGGTTACTGGATTGCATAATCCACCCTTTGAGCAGAGACTGACTAGACATGGATTGTGCAACCTCGAGCGCAGACGCATCCGAGCTGACTTAATCCATACGAGGTCCCACCCACTCAGACAGCTTTTTACAATTGGTTGCAATCTCCCGACCCGCAGTCACAACCTGACCCTTCAAATCCCACATTCCCGATTAAACTGTCGCGCAACTTTTACACGGTCCGTGTATGCTTTTTGTGGAACAGCCTACGGTCAAAAATTGCTTCCTCATCAAACGAAATGATATTCAAGCAAACGTTACGATCGTTTAGGTTGAATAATATTGTGTTGGCCCCAGTTAACAGAAATCCCATAGTGATTACTTCTTACACACACATACTTGGAAAAACAAATATACCCCGACATATATTTCCGGTCGAGATCTCCAATCCTCCTTCTCCCTGGACGAACAGAGGCAAACACTAAACTAACAATTTGTTTAACATTTCATACATATATCCTATTGTATTGTACAGCATTTTGCTTTTTTCACCACAAATGTCGAATCTTCATATTTTGAATTTGTGGGTGTCCTATATGGTTGCTGTTATTGGCCTCCTTCGGTCGATGTCGACCATGGATGTACAACACAATCGCATGAACTTTCACTATCTACAGCTTTTTAATGACTAAACAGTCCAATTCGGCGCTGGCAACGATAGTCAGAACTCAGTTGTAGGGCGTCAGTTGCACGCCAGCGGCGCGATCTGCGTTCAGCAGCCAATAGCTGTATCTGCTCGTGGCTCCTATAAATGTAAACAATGTTCACGGCCAAAACACACACTAGGTATATGGTATGAAAGCACAAGCCTGATCCAGGCAAAGTGCCGCACAGTCAGAGACTGCACGTGGGCGATATTACTGCCAGGTTGCCCGGGCCTAGACAGATATGCAAAAAGAAATAGAAAGAAAATAGAAATGGTAGTGAGACTCCAGCGTGTTTCAGCATTCAGCCAATCAATTTAGCACGATGTTAGCCGCACAGCATATACATGCTGCACTTTGGACTTCTGCTCAAACCTTCCATTGCGGTTTCGTTCGGTTTTCCTCACTATTTGGTTAAGCACAACGCGTTGATTGATAGAACGCAACAAGTGCCTCTACTACTCCATCACCCCTTCACTCATAACATTTCGGGCATCCATTTTGGACAAATATGGTAAGGATCTGCGTTAATCACAGTTCCGAAATGTGTAATGTGGTGGGGATCGAACCTAGACGATCCCACTGTCGATTGGTGATAGAAAAGTAAAACAAACCAACCGAGATAAAAACGCGAAACTCACAGCATAACGAGAAAGAACGCTCGAGCCAGCGCCCATACCGAACCCAACGAAATTGTCGATTCTAGTCGGGAAGTAAAAATCACATGAATACAGAGACAGGCGAGGTGCAATCATGGACTAGACGAGCAAATCACGTTACCTGAAATGTACCAAAATGGATGAGAGCATTTCTGCCAACTGGTCGAGACTGGGGTAAGACGCACTGAAAAGAAAGATGAGGAAAGAAGATCAAATGCATGAAACACTAATTGGACCATGGGCAACTAATGTGAAAACTCGAAACAGGCGAAACACCGCACAGCTACAGGTTACTGGTGAGCTCAGATGTCCCGTTGGCCACGCCATGACAGTTAAAAGAGAATGCAGCGCATTATTTGCTATTTCCATTTCTTTGACCTTATTTAGCCACCACCCTTTTCTGTCTAATCTTAAGCTCCGTTCATTCCCCACGTGTCTACGCTCTGCATTGTGTCCAGGACCATGAGGTATTTCGCATCGCTGGTGAATAATTTCTATAGAGCGCTGTGAAACCCAGTGGGACTTTTGGGTTGGTTGTGCAGTCTCACAGGTTGTTATTGCGGCAACTCACATAATCCCTGCTATTTTGTTCCACCTTTCATCGACAGTTGCACACGGAGCAACTGGGAGTGAGTTACTCAAGGTGGTCCTATAAATGTCTTGAACTGCGGGCAGAGAGAATTTTTCGACCACAATGCGTTTCCCATTCGAAGGCTTCGTACCGGAGAACTTTAACGAGAACCTACATCGCACAAGAGCATGATCTGAATCTATGCAGGTATTCCAAAAGGAGCGGCAGTCCTCAATGCGAGCACTTATGGCGATATGGTCGATTTGGGCAGAAGGTTGGCTTCCATCTGGCGAGCGCCATGTGGTAATTTGACATCTTTTATGGCGAAAGGAAGTGCTGCTAATGAATAATCGAGATTGTGCACAGAATTGTATAAACGGTTCACCATTATCTGTGCGTTGGCTTTCAAGACCAAACATGCCACCTAATTGTGATTCAGATGTATCTAAGCGACCCAGTCTGGCATTCATATCTCCCGCTAAGACAACAATATCGGAGCATTTTGCACGTCGCACAAGAGCATAACGATCGTCGTAGAAGGCGTTCTTCTCGTCGTCTGAATTGGTGTTAGTCGGAGCGTAAGTTGCTACAATCAACAAGCATCTCTGATTAGAAGATTTTGAGTTTGGTCTAATATTAGCGGCTAGTCTAACTGCGCACATCCTGCTATTCCAAGGAATCCGATCGATTAGACATGATTCGGCACGTGAATTCAGCACTATACCAACACCCGCCTGTCCTGAGATGGCAGCTACAGAATCACCAGAGCAGCGCAAAAAGTAGCGAGTTGAAAGTTTTGGGGCAGTAAGTTCAGTAATTATGGACGGATCATATAAGCGCGTTTCCGATAAACAGCAAACATCAATAGATAGACTATCTAAGGTAAGAACCAGTGCAGCTTGCTGACCTATTTGTCTGAGAGTTCTGACATTCATGGCACCGATGTGAGCTGAAGCCCGTGGTTTCAGAAAGTGGTCTGTAAATTCACGAACAGAAAATGTTCCAACATGTTCAGCGCGGTCTTTTCTAAAGCTGGGATTGACAGACGAAGAGTTGTTAAGAGTAGATGGGGGATGGGAAGGGTCAGAAACAGTTTGAAGAGTACGGCCAGCAGTAGCTTGTTTTCGCTTACCCGCCCTGCTGTATGCATCAGGTAAGGCGACCCTGTTTATCGTGAGGAGTCATACTAGACCGCTCGGTGAATGGCGGACGAGGTCTTTTGAATAAGTCGACCACAGACTACGCTTCCTAGACGATCAACCATGTGAGTAACGGGAGCTTTACTGACTTAGATCCGTGCATTTTTAGTGACCGAACCTTGAAGATCAGCGTGGGCCATGCGCACACAGCATTTGCGATTATAACAAGTAGGATTTCGAGGGACTCAGTCTTGAGGCCGTTGCTTTTCCTCATCTTAATGACATTAAACTTGTCGGTAGCTCGGATTATTCTGACCTGATAAATGACGTAGAAGAGTCATTTGTTCTCCACTGATGCAGGCAGCATAGTTATTTCCAAGCCATTGGCCCACATAGGCTTCCACAGGGTACATTCTACTAAGGGCTCATGAACACAGTCTCCGCAAACTTCAAGTGGGCTGGCTAATGCGCTGCTGCGGATAAAAGAAACAGCAAAGAACTTTTCGGGCTGCGCCCCGCCATTTTCTGTAGAAACGGCGAGGTGGTGCTGCTCCTCTACAAAGCAATAGTGAGGCCGCATCTAGAGTACGGTATTCAGGTCTGGAGGATATTTTGTTGCCGTAGATGGTCTTCTTCGTTCAAAGCGAATGATGGTTTAATGCTAAGCGCAATTCGAATGACTGAATTCTCACTGATCCAGGAGAAATAATCTATCAAGTAACGCTCACGGCAATATGCATTATTCGGCCAATTGATGTCAGATGCACGTTCAGAAGCCAAGAGTAGGATCTACTCGTCTGGAGATTACGCTTCACACAGTGAACAGTCAACAGCAAGTTCTTCCCAACCAGCACGGTCAATGCCAATAGCTTTCATCTTTTTTTAACACGTCTTTATTCTATATTTATCATATCTGTATAGGCCTGGGCAACCTGACAGTAATATCGCCCACGTGCAGTCTCTGACTGTGCGGCACTTTGCTTAGATCAGGTTTGTGCTTTATTCTGCTTTATGGTCAACTTCCTGATTTCAACTGGACATAGAGTAGATCTTTTGAGGTGTTTAATAATGTCTATCAGCATTTTGCCCTTGCAGACAGTCTGTGCTTGTTCTACAAACAAGAATTCAAACGGACAACAGGACAGACATGTCCACAGTTCGGTACTGGGTCTCGGTGTCTAGCGACATGCAACTCGAAATACTGTGACCGAAAAAGGTACAGTGCATAGAAAAGGTAAAGAACGTAGGCATGATATCAAAAGCTCGTGTAAAACGAGCATTCATTCTACTCAGATAGTTTCACCTATGAAGGATGAATCATGTCGTCCAGTGCTTGAGATGACATTGACATCGATCGACACATGGCAAAACACAATCAACTCCTTCAAAGAGTGCCATTTGAGCACTGTCACGGATGTGCAATCGTGCAGCATTTCTGTGCTGTGCGGCTAACATCGTGCTAAATTGATTGGCTATCGGTAGTGAGCTGCATGCTGAAACACGCTGGAGTCTCACTACCATTTCTATTTCCTTTCCGATATTTATTATTATTATAATATTATATTTGCACAATCTGATACAGATATAGTGCCGTTCAACATAAACAATGAGATGTACAAAGCGAGAAGGGGGTTACAAAGCGTTGTCATCGGCATCGTTGAACGTAGGCATGATACTACCCGGTTGCCTACACCGAAGTAGGGGAGATTTGTTTAGGGTCCCCCCCCGAGCCTTTACACAAGGCAGTGGAGCGGGAGAGGTTCGCACCTATCGGTGGCCGGTGACCGACGAAGCGGTTCATACGCCCTTTTCTGGGAATTTTCAGTTCGGAGCCCGATAACCCCGTTGATAGGTTGGTGACTTCAGTTTTTGCCTGTGCACCATACAATGTCCTTGGATAGGAAAAGGGGCAATGACTTTTGGAGCGGCGAGTCACATCCGCCGCGTCGTGATGTCATCATTGGATTTTTGTGGCTTTTTATAGGGAGAACGCTTGCCAGGCGAAAACCCACCACACCCTCAGACACCACCGCCGAAACTTTCGCTGAGCTCGGAGAACCGAGCCCACCCAGCTGGCACCACGTGGAGGTATTTCGGCAAGC